>JANHGL010014375.1:0-63257 GCA_024611195.1 Ceyx melanurus
CCACCTCGGCCGGGGGAAAAGTGCAGTGCTCTGCTTTTCCCTTTTTTCCTCCGTGAGCCGCAGGAAGGGGAGCCGGCGGTAGCTGCGCTTGAGTCCTGTTGCTTCAGGGGCAGCAGATTTTATTTTGCTGTCACTGTCAGGAGCATCTTAAAGAGCTTTATTTCTTATTTTCTGTCCTGTTTGTTTAAAGACTGACTCCTCCACACTGTACAGATACCTGGATTGCACCGATGGAAGAATTACTTTAGTCAGAAAAGAAATATTTAAAAAATGTTTTTGAGTTGGAAGTGCACAAAGCAATAGGGCGTAAAGCTAATGCAGAGTACTGAGTGACCTGCTGCTGTCCGAAAAGGCTGTTAGTGGATGATGCTGTTGGTTTTAGTAGGGTGCTAGATCCACTATCCATCCTCTGAGGTGGGTTTACCCAGGAAACGACTGAAATAAGGTAGAATAAGAGTGAGTGGGCTGTGCAGTCTCCTGTAGGAGAAAAGTAGAGCCATATAAATACCATTGTTGTTAACTTTGCTCTATACATTTACAATTACTTTTCTCCATGTAATGATCCGGAATTGACTCCCTAATTGAAATGGTTTATAAACGTCTATTATACATCCCTTAAAAATTGATATTCCAGATAAACCCCCTGTTTATCATTAGAAAGCTGGCAAAGTTTTTAACAAGTGAAGTAACATTAAATAGACAAGTGATTTACATCTGAGGGATTGACTGTATACATTAGTGGATTGCAGATAAGCTATGTAAGTAAACAGAAGCACAGTGCTCTCTTATTGTGCATGGCTATGGAGATATCATGGGACTTTTTTGCTAGTTAATAGCATAAGGCTTCGTGGGAACTGTTTGATCTGCAGGACTTTGCTTGGCAGTAGTTTACTTAAGGTTATTACACTCTGTTTGGAGACTTGTATTTGCTCGCCATTATTGCATTCTTAGCTCCAGGCTTCCAGAGTCACAGGTTAGTAGGTCAATAAAAATTGCACTGAAATGCTGGAATGGGCAGGCTAGAGTTTTAAATGTGGTGGGGGAATAAGTAGGCAGTGATCAGAATGATGAGGAATTTTTTTCAATGAATTTTGATGCCAGTCATCAGTGATTAACCAAAAATACTTTTTTTTTTTGTGCCTTGAATACCGCAAATTTTTTCCGTTTCTTGTTAAAAGAGGAAACAAATCATAGAAGCCAAATACAGTGTTCCCTTTCAGGATAAAACAAATTTACCAAGACTTAGTTCCTTTTGCTGGTGAACACTGCTGTTAATGCCACTGGCACTAGATGAAGCCTTGCCAGTAGCAAGAATAACAATGTCATCAGGTCTCTGCTGCTGTAAATTTACATGTTTCTTCTAAAAATTGAAACGTGCCGTGCTGTGGAAGGAAACATTATGAAAAAGGAGATTAATTAGATTGCTGTGGCATTAAAAACACTCTAATAAGATTTGGAGTCATCTAGGTTAAAACGCTCCCAGAACTTGTTGTGACCTAGTGGATTTCAGAGGTGGGGAACAGCAGCCCGAGTCTGAAGCTCGGCTCGTCCCCGGCGTGTCTGCAGCGCCCGATGGAACTCCCGTTCCGCCAGAGCCTTGGAACGGGCTCCTGGCTGCGCACGTGGAGCGGGGCTGCCGTGTCACGGCGCCCGCTTTACGCGGGTAACGGGAGCCATATGGTACGGCCCCCCGGCGCGGTGGTTGGCGGATCGTTAAGGGTGAATTGGGAGTTCAGTGCAGGTGCTCTGCTCGAAACGTTTAAAAAAAGCAGAACAGGAGGATGAAGTTTGGCATCTCTTGTGTAGTTTGCCCTTCCACTGAAGGTTGTGGACAGGTATTTTATGGTCTTTAGCTCAGAATTAGTATACGTTGTACTTCTAGGCTTTTTCTATCTGGTCTTTCTGTCCTGTGGTGTTTTTAGAGAGTTTCCTAGGAAAGTTGTTCCTGCTTCAGCTTTTTCTCATGTGCATTTTTGCTCTTTATTGCACGTAGCACACACTGACCAGGCTTTCTTGCTGGAGTGATGTGTAAATGCATGCTTTGTAGGTCCTTGGTGATGCCTTCTTACATAAACAAAGAACCTCCCTTTCTGCAGTAATTACAAATGGTTAACTCCTCCACTTGTCTGCTCTGCAGAGTTTGTACAACTGTTGTAGAGAGTTGCAGCTACACCACTGCATGACTCTGCCAGATAAATCCCCACACAGATAAGCTCAGCAGCAGCAGCCAGGTGTTGTGCATAAATCCGCTTATTACACTGATTAATTTTCCACTTAAGACCCTGATTTTGCAACCAGCGAGACACCTGCTTAACCTTAGAGTTACACCATTGAAATGGATAGGCTACTTAGCCTGTAAAGTTAAGCATGTGTGTAGCTGTTCACAGGATTAAAGCTTCTAAAGAGGTGCTGTACAAATAGACCCCCAAAAAACCCAAGCCCCTTTTGCTCTGCTCTTGTTCTCAAGAATTATGGTAGGTAGCTGCTATTAGTTTGGTCATTCAGTTAAAATGTGCTAACATAGTGTGATGGAACTGGTATGGGAGTGATATTTAAGATGCAGGGATTGTGTTCCTAATTCTGATTTATGTTTGCAGGAAGATTTGAAACCTCTTACTCCACCTGAAGCTGCACTGTGGTGAACTTGAGCAGAATTGCCTCTGCTCAGAAATCAGATGATTAAAAGGCAATTTTAATAATATTTGTGCAAAACATCAGTCAGAAGCCTGTTAGATTTTGCATTTATGCTTCCATTCTGTAGGTCTGGAGGGGTTACTGCAGCAAAATTCTGTTTAGTATTTCTCACTCTGATATTTAGATCTTATTTACATTATGTAATGGAAACTTCTAGAAACAACCAAAGAATTGATAGTATTAGGATATTAGGTGATGGATACAGTCCCAAGCTGATGTGGATGGAATTTTTTAAAAAAGGATCTTTATTAAAAAATATATTCAAATGATTTAAACATTAAGAGACTGGGTGTTCTGCCAGCAAGACTCCTATATGCAAAACTCCTCTAAAAGTCAGAGGCCCTGGAATTCTCTTGTGCTTTTGAGAATTTATTTTTCTTCCATACTTATCCCTTGAAATGAAAATGGGAAGGGTTTTTGTTTTGTTTTGTTTTCAGGAGACAATCTCTACAATGCAGAACTTAATGGCTCATAAAGGAGAGTCAAGTACTTCTACTTGCTGTAGTGTGTACACTGACAGTTCACATCTGAAATATAAATTATTTCTCAGAAAAATCGGAATGCAAGGAAGAGCAGGAAGGAAAAACCAAGATGTGGAAAAAAAAAAGTTTGATAGGTCACAGAAACAAAGTTTTCAACACTGGCATATTCTGTGAAACAACAAAAAGATACATTCTCTTTTGCCCACCTCTCTTCTAAAGATTTCTCTTAAATCCATGTGTTTCTGTGTATCTGAGCCAAAGATTTACCAGTTGCTTTCCACTTACATCTTTGTTCCATCTTCTAATAACTTCCCTTGCATTGTGTATAAACCCCTTTAAATAGACTCTTGGCTCCTGGTGGCCTGTGTTGTTCTAAATAGACAATGCAGCTGCTCTCTCATTATGTTCACTTGAATCCTTTGGACTTTTCAGTTCTTCTCTGTGCCAAAATTTTGCTTATGTTGTTGGTCTGAGCCACTGCAGGAAGCTAAAATCCAACATTGGCTTCACTGCTACTGCTAGAGCCTGTGTCTTGTACGTGAGTAAGTATCTAGTAATTGTTTTCAGAGTTACCTGATGTAAATGAATAATTACAATATGGTGGTATGCTACTATAGTTTGATTATTTAATTTTTATTTTAATTCTTACTCTTCTGAAGTATATTTATATTTGTATTGACACTGTAGTAGAGGTGTAGCCAAGAACTCGGTAGGTGTATTGGTATTATCTGACTTGGCACAGATAAGAAAGAAAACTTGATTATTTGCTGTGATCCTTTGTGGATCCAGGATGGCAACTCTACTTTGTCTCCCACTGGGCCCAAGAGACTGCACAAGCAGCTGGTCCTGGGCATGCTTTAAGGGGTCAACTGCTGGGCACCTTGCATCCACATTTTATCTGTGGTACTCTGGCTGTTGTTGTGGTGCACAGTTCGGGTGGGAATCTACAAAAACGTGAATGATGTGTTTCACACATACACTGTGGGTTAAGGTCAGAAAATGGCCAAAGAAGTTGACTGCAGAGTACAAAAAAAATGTCCTTGTTGGATTTTTATTTACTTCCTCTTGGAAGAAAATAGTAAAGTTGTGTTCAGGAAGATAATATTGAACTGCAAAGGGGTATTCTATGAAGTTTGAAAAGCTATGTTACAAAAGTGTCAGAACTGAAGGAATAAAAATTTGCAGTAGAACAGGCTGTCAGGTATTGAGATTTGTGATACAGATGTTACGAGGTGTGAAAGCAGGAATGGAAGAAGGTACTGGGATCTGCAACAGCATTTATTTCAGAGAGAAGAGATCACATTGTAAAACTAGAGTAGAGGAAGTGTGGAATTATACTGTTTTTCTGGGGTGGTGATACTTATATCAAAGAAAGGATCAGATTTTTTTATAGCTAATTACAAATATTTTTGATAAAAGCTAATGATGTAACTCATTGGTGTAGGATGCACTTAATAATGGCAGTGGTCCCTGATGGATTTGCTTCATAGAGTAATGTAAGCATGCCTGGGTATTTATTGTGCATCTTATAGGCTGATTTGAGGGTTTGTGCAAGGATGAAGGTTGTATAGGTTGGGATGTATCACTATGTGAGCTTACTTTTCCCTTGTCTTGTAAAGGCTTTTCTAAGAAAGGTATTTATAGCAATACTTAGATAAATTAATAATATTTATCTGGATTAATCTGGATTAATCTCCGTAACATTATCTCTCATCAGTGGTGTAGCTGTGGTAGTCTTAAGGATGGTAAAGCATGATGAGGTTTTCAGTCATGGGTGTCTCTTAGGAGATTAACATGGGAAAAGAACTCAGGCTTTGGCACGTAAGCTCTATTGTCTGTCCTTTCAGTTCTGTTAATCTCTTCTATTTTATGATGGCAGCATGGACCACATATTTTTGAGTCAGATCCAAGCTAGCTGAAAGATACCTTGGTTTATTTAGTAGTAGCTGGATCAAACCTCAGTCTGAGGCATAGAAAAATTGTAGTGTGTTTTGCTGCAGTCTTACAGGGACCTAAGCCTATGTAGACTTAACAGTTACATTAATGAGAACCATTGGTGGATCTAAATATGACCCATAGTTCCACTCAGGCATAGATTTATTGATGGCACCAAGGGAATGTAAGCATGGCATGGCTCTCTTCCCTCCAGTCCACCCAGTCAATTTTTCAGATGCAGAGCTCCTATGTGACAGGATGAATCCACAGCTCTGCACTCAGATGTCTGTGCCTTCTTCCCATTTGCTTCAGCAGTGGATTTCTCTCTGACTTCAGCAAACTTTTACATTTTTGTTTGTTTATTTTAGTTGGTTTTGGTGGGGATTTCTGTTTGTTTTTACAATGACATTACAAAATATCCCATCAGCAAGGTCTGAAAAGGAAATACAAAAGCTTCTTTTCCATATAGTGAAACAAGCAGGCAAAGAGTGAAACAATTTGGTTTAAAACTGCATTGAAGATGTTAACTTCTTTGTCTATGAGATGCAATACATACTTCTGAGCGACTGAATCTACTGCTTTATAGAGAAAGCTTCTTGACACTGCTAATTTATTAAAAAGAAGGAATGGACATTAATTGCTAGATCCTTAATACATGCAGCAAATAGATTTTCTTCCCTCTAGCAAGAGAAAGAGCGTTCACCTGTGGAAAATCATCTAGCACGTAAAATACCAGGTGGAGGTCATGACTAAGATTACAGGGAGACAGACTGGGGTGGCCAGAAAGTACCTCAGTGTTGCAGTATTGTATTGTTGAGTGAAATACCAACCTCTGCAGAGCTGAAATGTACGTATCCTTGAGGTATAGATACACTCTGGCTTCCTTCCTTCTAGGTAGGTTTCTTAATCTCTGAAACCTTCCACTACTTTTTGAATATTATTCTGGATGAAAGACATATTTCTTCAGAAGTTTCAGAGCCTCATTAATGGCCTGTGATTGCTGTTCTGTGTGAACTCTTCTGTGGTTGGCAATGGAAGTTGCCACGTGCATTTACAATAGTCAACCTCTGGCTCATCTGTGTCTTGCCTTTTGAGCGAAGAACCCTTCATAATCAGCGTTGATAAAAAAAGATGATTTTTTCAGACTGTATTAGAAATCACAGCTCTTGTTCAGAATGCCTGTATGGGATAAAACCTTTCCAAAAGGATAGGAGTTCCTGTTAGTGAAATGTGACAGTTAAAGAAGATTAGAGATTTCCTCCTTGGCTGCAGGTATTTACTTGAAGATAAGACTAAATTATTTCTATTATAATAACTAAATATTTTCTATGAAGAAAATGGATAATTTGCACATTGGTATTTTAGGTATCTGTCTAGTTTCAGATAGTTCATATGTTCTTTGCAATAGATTATCATAATAATTATCAATATGAGCACAGTTCATAAGGCTCTGTATTACGCCTTTTAATGTGATATCAGCTTTGTTCCCAACAAAATCAATGAATATTTTGCTCTAGCTCACATGTGGCAATGTTGTAGAGGTTGACAATTAAGACTGGTGCCACTGACTAACCCAGTGAAAGTAGTATTTTGATTTTTTGTGTGTTGTACTGGGATGAAGGCCAGTTGGCCTCTAAAGATAGTTTCCATAGCTACTGTCCTACAGAGAAAGAAAATGCTGCCACAGCATTTTTCCTTTGGACCTTTATGGTTTTTATGCAAGCTGTCAAGACAATTAATTTTCATCAGATGTATTGGTTATTAGCTGTTGAAAGCAGGGGGGCATGGGTGGGTACGTATGATGAAAAAGAGCATTAAACTAAGTAAAACATCAAGAGATTTCTTTATGTACACAATATGAAGGCGCTTCAGATTTACAAAATCCCATTACTGCAGCATCTGATACGCTAGAATGCAATCTATGCTCAAAAGACAAGGTCCTGAAACTGCTCAAGTTTATTTCTGAGAATAAGCAAGCCTGGCACTGACTTCCACCGTTGCTTCTTGATGAATGTTGTGATCTAGATTGCAGTTTTAAAAGGAATTAAAAATCAAAAAGTTCTCTACCCGTCTCAAACTTTCAGTTTCTTGTGCCTTTTGTGTACACATGGGTGTAAAATGGGCAGCAAATATACTATGGCAGTATGTTGTGTAAAAATTAGGATAAGATTATTTTTTGAGATTAAGGTGGTAATGTCTTCATTGTGCACTGTAATGAGCCATCCTGGTGTGCTGGTTCTCAGCTGGGGCTGGTTCTGGGAGTCATTAACACGTGGTTGTACTACCAGCTCTGACTGCACATTTCCCATAGACTGCTCATGCAGAAATAAGTATTTGAGTACTCAGATCATAATATTTGAGCAATTTGTGTGAATTTATGACACCTTTTCTCATTCTCTCAATTTAAATAACCAAGGTTGCTCCTTGTAGGTCCAGCTCCAGCTGCTGTTACTGTGCTCCCAGGTAGCCTCCAAGGTTTGACTTCAGAGGTTTTAATGTGACCTGTCACTCCCTGGGCTTGTCCTCTTCTGTGATGTGAAGGGACAGTACAGAGACATTGCTAAATGGTTTTGACCATAATCATTGACTTCCAGGTCAAACCAAACTTGCTTAGAACCATCATTGAAACAAGTGTTAGGTAAAAACTTGTCTTCAGCAATGTAAAAATACTAGTGAAAAGCAGTGTGCTTTGGAGAGCTAGAGAGGATGGGCATTAGAGGTGCTGTTAAGTCGGTGGAAACGTGGATCTGTCTTTTGTGTGTGTGCCCATTTGATGGTTGGCCAGTGAACTGGGAAAACCCTCTGACTATTGGGAAAGAAGCAGATTTATAACCTAAAAATGAAAAACTCTAGAGTGTGATGGTGTCTACCAAAAAGGAGACAAACTAACAGTCTGAAGGCTCAGACAGGAATTGTGGTTGTGAGAACATGTTCTCCTTCCTCTCTAGCAAAGCTCTATCTAATTTTTTTTCTGTCCAGTTAGGCACTACCAGAAGACATGTTGCATGTCTGAGGTTGTTAGTGCTCAAGCTACACGGGTCACAGGCTTCAGGAGCGGGCAGAGCATCGGGGCAGTTAAGAGCCCAGCTGGAAGATTGTGGCCAGGCTGCAGGAATGTCCCAAAGGTCCTGCTGACCCTCTGGGGCTTCCAGCAGGTGCCTGAATTGTCCCGTTGGGCCAGGGAGCAGAGCTGGGAGCTGCTGCCTCTGGCCTGCCGAGGGCTGGCCACCCCCAGCCTTAAGTAATTTCTAACCTTGCTCATCTCCAGCTCTAGCTGTCCCCCTCCATCTTCATCTGTCTCTTAAAAATCCAGGCTAGTTGTCTTGGGTAGCTCAGCTGATTAAATACAGGTCAATGGAAACGGGCTGGCTGAAACCAGCCATCTGGCTGCCTGTTTAAGGCATTAAATTGCTGCTTGGTATGATGGGTGTAATTTTCTAGCATTTTAAAATACTTTGCTTCATTAATACCTTTGAGACTGAGGTACTTGTGTGTTTAGTTAGACAAGTTTACTTAAAAACTTGTGTTTACCTGCGTTTACTTAGAAACATTTTCTTTATTAAAGGAAAGTTGATTGTTGTTGTTGCAGGGAATGCTCTAAAGATATCACTGTTTTTAAAGAAAATGCATCTTTGGGAAACCTTGTAGACCATGACCTGTATATAGGGAAAAATGGAAATTATTCAGTATCTCTCTAGAAAATAAATGGTTTTCTCTATCTGTCACCTGCAATTCTGAGAGATTGGAAGCTTTGGGTTTTTACGTAAATCTATAGTTTTTATAGGTGCATACAGAAGTACTGTCTATAAATAAGTATGGTTTTTCATAATGTTTTCACAAGATGGTACTGAGGGAAAGTACCTGTTGACAGACCTCATGTACATTCAGTTTTTCTTTTCCTACATCTGAGGTTGTGAAAAAAGCAGGAGTATGCTAACTAAAATAATTTTGGATTGAGCAAGTAGCTGTATAATGTCCCAGTGTGTTAAATGATTATATGGATGCCAATGAGAACTTTGTAGACAGAGGCCAACAGAAGAGCTGCTGATGCAAACCTTGATGGCCAGAGCCAGCAGCAGGGCTGAGCAAGGCCTTTTGTGTCTTGGTCATGAGTTGGCACCAACAGTGTCTGATGAAGGAAAGAATATGTAGGCATTTTGTGCAGGCTAAAATCCTAGGATTTCATTTCCACATGAGATGAGACAGTAACAGATGAAAACTGTTTTTCTGGGAGTGCAGCAATGAGCAGGTCCTGGGTTTATAGTAAGGAATAATATGCAATCAAAAACCATATGGGTTTTTTCTGCTTCACTAGAAAAATCCTTAACATGTCTCCTGGATAACCTCCAAATGATAGATGGAGCTAATTAAGACAATATCTTATTAAGAAAAATATGTCAACATGGAAGTATCAGCATATCAAAATATGCTTGTTCTTGCAGAATGATGAAAAAGGAGAAGCTGTTCTGTTCTGCTTTGGGGACTTCTGGAAAGTGAATACAAACATCTCTTAGATATTGATCCCCTGAGTTCAAAAGAGCTCCAAACACCTGCGTAGCAACTTAGACCACTAATAACATCTATATTCTATATATAAAAGCTCTTTTTATTCTTTTTGCATTCTTGTAAGACACTGTTAAGAGCCACTGTTACAATTTTGCTAATGAACCCTGAGTATCAGGGCGATTGCTTTTGTTGTCTTCCTCTAAGAATGTTGCTAATTATTGTCGGTGAATGATCAAGTAGGTGCTTATTGCAGCCTTACTCTGATCCTTTGAAGTTAAGGTGAATGTGTACCCTTGGTTTAAGTAGCAAAAATTCAAAATGCCCGTGTAGATATTTTCTGCAAGCTGTTTTGATCTATTATCATTTAAAGGTCTGGCAATATCATGACATAGGAGATCTATCTACAAAGTTTATTGCAAATTTTATATGTGGCTGTTTTTCTTCCCAGTCTATTAGCATGGTTCCAGTTTTATGATCACTAATATCAAAGTAACTTAAAATAAAGATTAGGCTCACTTACTTAATTACCAGATGTCCTTTATTGGATTTATTTTCTTCTTATATCATTTGACTGGGGAATTAAATTTTGCAACAATCTGTATCTTATTTGAACCGGACTTTTCCTGATTCAGTAAATGAGGCAATTGCTACGTGAGCACTGTGTGTCATTTTTATCTTGCCTTCTACCAAAGGTGATGCAACTGGCTGTGGTGGTGGTTGTGATAAATCATTTTGAAGCACAGTTCATTACCCAGATACATTGCTGGAATCTGTCTGCTGTGAAAGATGACAAGGAGCTTTGTTAAAACATCAAATTATTTTCAAAACATGCTATTTGTTTTGGAAGCTGAAGAACTTCAGATTTTCCTAAGTGTCTGATTGACACTTGAGCTGCTAAAAAGCTTTCCATGTTAATACTTCTGATGGTTATTAAGTATTTCTTAATATGTGTTTGGAAGTGTCTGAACACCAACACATCTTAATCCTTATTCACCCATATCTTTTAAATTAGTTGTTTGACAGATCTATCTGGTGTCTTTGGGGAAAATAATTTTCAAATACCCCAAGAGGGTTTAGTTTGTCTTCATTTCCTTGAAGGTGTTTGCTTCCGTCATTCAGGTTTTAAACAGAAAGCTGTTTTTTTTTTAGGTTGTGTTTACTTGTAAAAGTATGGTAGTACACTTTTTCATAATAGGATTTTCAGTCACACACAAATAATTGGAAAAACTTAGAGTAACAGTTATGACCCGGCTTTGTTGAGCTATACTAGCTGATAGACAGTACCCAAGTTTTATTTTATAGTATTTTTTCCTTTAATATTCAGAGAACAGATTTTAAAGATGTACTGAAGCAAGTTCAGATCACACCACGTGGGAGTTTGTAAAGCAAGCTCAGGAAAACAACTTGAATAACACAGGTGGATTTTGTGCCTGTTGTTTTTCAGTCTTTTCTGTTTCATTCCTAGGCAACTACCAGGGCAGTGATTTGACATGTGAATTTAAATGACTTAATAAATAAACACAGAAATGCTGTCATTGCTCCACTAATACATCTGATGAGCTCTGGATTTCATTTTCACTGTTGTTAAATGTTAGGCTGGTATATTATATGGTGAAGCTGTCACTGATAACTTAATTTCTCCATCTCTACCTGAACATGTTGGAAAGTATTTTGCATATATTACCATATGCTGTGTCTATTATTTAAAGTGACACCTATAATTTCTGTATAAAAATGAGCCTGTGTGTGTGTGCCAGCCACTGCTTGGCTCTGTACATGTCCTGGAGCAGCGCCCTCAGGCTGGGCTGGGCTCCCTGTAAATCCATGTCTTCTCAAAACCAAGTCTGGTCATCTCCTCTTTCAGGCCTACGGAGGCAACAAAGCTCAAATTTGAGGTTCCAGTTAGAGACCTCATTTGTCAAAATACATCATCAGCCAGAGGCCACTGCCTTTGACTTGATCTATTAATCTTTTATAGGTGGAATGATAGAAGAAACAATTCTATTATTAGTATGGAACTGAGTGTATTGCTGTAAGACTGAATGAATATGAGTTCATGTGTTGGGTTACTAAAGGATACTTTAAAGTAATTTTCAACATGCTGCTTTTTTCTTTCTGTTATGGTGAGATGTGGTTTAGAGAACATGATTTTGTTTAGGGCATTCAGAAGCAGTTTGTAACTTTTTTCCAAGGTAATTTGTCAGAGTATATTAAGGGGAAAATATATAAATAATATATTAAAAAATCCCTGCTATTAACCTATTAGCTTTCCTTTTTTTTTTTCCTCTTCACAAATCTAGTAGTTTACTGAATTCACAGAGATTTATAGAAAAGTCTGTATTACCTTCTCCCTCCAAAGTCTCTCTGCACATCTTTGCAGTCAATAAACAGGATCACATTCCTGAATCTGAAAACTTAAGTGGCAGTCGGCACATCCAAAATGTTTATGTAGATATTTGAGAAATACTCTCAGAAAATACCTATTTATTTTATCTGTCACTTACTGGAAGTCCTATTGGAAGGTTCTTCCAGGGTCTGTATTAACACTAACTGCATGCTGCGAGTGACATTTGGTGCCAGTGACTGTTTGCAGGTGGCCCAAGAACCAGCTGCTTCAGATGATTAAATGACCTGTTGCTCTTAAAGTATAAATATTCTATTTATATTTTTACCAAAAGAAGATCATGGATATACCCATGTAAATCCGAATAGCTTATTTCACAGCAATGTTATAAAAATGGCAAATTTATCTTTTATCTGTGTATCTTTCAGCATACATGCTCACTATTGATCAGTTAGTAAACTGTGTGTTGCAAACCATATTTATGTCATTTGAGTAGCCTTTTTTCCCTCA
The DNA here is from genome assembly GCA_024611195.1 of Ceyx melanurus. NCBI lineage: Eukaryota > Metazoa > Chordata > Aves > Coraciiformes > Alcedinidae > Ceyx > Ceyx melanurus. The sequence continues at coordinate 12,472 of JANHGL010014375.1, forward strand.
TATCGCTTGTTGCTTCAATTTTTTATCTTATATGCATTGTGCAGGTTTTAATCTCCACTCCCTTTGCTACACTTTCTGGTTGGACACCCACAGCCTCCTATGTGTGGTTTCTATCTGTATCACTGGAGATTTAGAAGTACAAATATGGAATCTATGTGGTATATCTGTGAATGTTTTCCTCATGTAGATAGAACATTTATATTTTTATATATGTGATGGACTGGTTTGGCATATACTTTTACCCATTCTGATGATTGCCTAAGTACAAAGGACTCTGTGTTACTGCTCTGCAATCCTAGTGCTCAGTCTAGACGTGCACAGGTAATACCCATGGAAATCAGTGCTGCTGTTCTGCTGCTGTACCCAAGGGTATATATGGATTCTCACTGTTCAGTTTATTTGATTTGCCATAAAATGATGTGAGAAGAAATTCTCTCATCTCCCAGGTGAGTTGGCAAAGGAAAGCAAAAATGGGAAAGCAGCACAAAATGCTACTATGGGGGTTTGATTGGAGTTTCAGTGGCCTCTGGCCTTAAAATTGAGACAGGCCCCAGCAGAAGTGTGTCCACCTGAATGAGCAGTGTTTCTGGGTCTTAATACAATAGTATTCTTACTCTTGAGGGTGCAAAATGAAATTACAAGAAACAACAGCAAAAAAATAATTTAAGCAGTAAATAAAAGGACTATGAAAAACTTTGATTCTCTTCTGGTTTTCCTCTTTGAGAGGAAGGTCATTGCAGATTTGCTGGCAATTTCTGCCAGAATACTTAAACCATTGTGTAAAGAGAGAAATTTAAAAGTTCAGTGAGTGAAATAATGAAATCACTTTGATTTTGTTCCTTGTCCACACACACACACACACACACACACACACAAGACCAGGCAGGATAATTTTTCCAAAGTATTGTAATATTTAATTAGAACAGTACCTGAGTGACAACTGGAAGGTTACAGACTATGCCATAAATGTTGCTCAGAGAGAGAAAAGATATAGTAAGTGCAGCCTGTTTAAAAAAAAACAGAACTCCTCATGATGAAGGCTTTCTGGATGGATAAAAACACATCACACATGGTAACCCCACCCCCTCCAAAAAAAAAAAATTACAAAGAATACTGGGAATGTGTTGTGATGATCTGGTAACAAAAGAGTGGAAAAGAGGTAAGAGGTCAACCAGTAATGAAGCAAAATCAGGTACCTTCTTTGAAATGTGAGAGCAAAATCGCAGAGCTTTGTAGAGAACAGGGAGGAAAATCTTTCTAACCACTCAGAAAAAATACCCGAGGTGAATGTATCACTAGAGCAGAGCAGAAGGAAAAGTGGTTATGAAGAAAGAAATGGGATCTAAGAGTTTGGTTAAGCCTAGTGTCCACAACAATATGTTTTTGTTCCTTACACCCCATTTTTCTTCGGTTTTGCATGTGGTGGTTTTGTTGTTGTTGTTGCTGTTTTTGTTTGTTTGTTTGTTTTTCCTGAAGCAGTACATTTCTGCTTTTTCATTTTCATGGAGATACAAGAGATGGCCTCGTGGTGTGTTTTGGGGATCTCTGGTTTGCAGGCCCAGTTGCCTGTGGCGTCTTGGAAATTCATTGAGTTGGTAATTTAGTAACAAGATGTGGAATCAGGACTTTGCATGTGTGTTATCCACAGAATTGAAGAGCAATTAGGATTAGGACTAAGCAAAAACCTTCTGATACCCAGAAAGGGTTTGCATGGAAGGAATAGACACTATGAAAAATAATATCATTCTGATGCCTTTTCTTGCTGTTAGTTTGTTAAAATTTTGGTTATGAAAAAGAGTTTCCATGATTTTCAGTCATGTTGAACAAGGAGTGTGACTTAATTTTTATAGAGGAGAACCATATAAGCCTCAGCTAGCACCCTCTCAGACTGCCTCAGGGGATAAGACTGAAGGGGTGAGAATTCTTCTGTGCTTTGATGCATTGGTTGGGAGAGTTACACTCCTGTTAAGTGTGATGTGTTTTATGTTAATAAACAAAGATCATTAACTGAAGACTGAAGTGCTGCCAATCCTGAATCTTTCATGAGCAATAAGTTCTCATTAAAAATCCTTTAGGGAAATGCATATCCTTTCAAAAAAATTTCCACAGCACATCATCTCCATGTGACAAATCTCCAGAGAAAAAATATATATGTGCAACCAGTGATTGGGGGATTTGTTAGCTTATCTTCCAAGTCATTTGGAAAAAAAAAAAGCCTTGTTTGCTTGTTTCTTCCTTTGTTGTTAATTTTTCAAGGTTTTCTTAAGTCCAGACTTAGTGAAAACAAGAAATAACTTCTGCTAGGAATTGGCTGAAGGGGTTCAGGATTCTGCTGGAGTCACAATCTGGAGGATTCTTCATGTATCAGAAGATAATCTTCTCAATTCCAAATATTTATATATAAAAATCAGCCCAAAACCTTAACCAAGGAAAGGATGCAATAAAAGTAGTGTAAATCTGTATTCTGTAAGGATCTAGTACTGCAAACCATAAAGAATATCCCAAACAGAAATACAAGAACTGAAACTCCATCTAGTCTGAAGAACAGCCAAACCCAGCTTAAACATGAACATCAGAACACCAAGTAAGAAATTACTCACAAGGTGCGTTTATTCCCTAATGGTGATGCAATGCACATCCTACCGTATCAGAATGGTTTAATTCTAGAGCAGAAGTGCTGAACAATCTGCTGATGTGAAAAGTACCCTTACACACAGCAGTGTCTTTCTAGTCCTTGTCCTGTCTCTTCTTTCTTGAATGAGTATTAAAAAAATAATCTTTCGAGGGTTATGTAGAGAGTGTGGCTGCATTCACATCTCTGGTGTTGCTTTCAATTTCACTGAGTCATGGAAAAGAAAATCTGACTCTCTTGAAAGTAGCATCTGCTTTAGCAGCATCTTCCCGGTGATGGCGACTGATGTGTTGCCAGGTCTGTGTCAGCTCCACCAAACAGCCAAATGTCACCAGCTTTGGTACTTGGAGCAAGGAGAGCAGGTGTATTTGGGGATGAGGACCGAAAAAAGCATCTCCTGGGCATTTGAAATGAAGTGTGACAGTTGTATGTGTTCAAAATGAGATGATGTAGAAGGTGGTGGCTTAAACTGTTTTCTCCCATGGGCTAAATTGTCATATAGCAATCACCCTGTTCCTCTCTCATTACTCACTTAGAACCCAGCTGCACTAACTATCAAGCTACACTGAGAGGTTTTTAGCAACCTGTGTTACTGTCTTATCTTGTTTAAAGTGAAGCTCCTGGGCCATATACTAGTATGGGAGGATCAGGTGAATTAGATGTGGACCAGGCGGGAAAGGTGGTAGTGTAAAATTTGGTTTCCACGTGGATCTGTACTGGAGAAGGTCATAGGAATGATGCAGTGGTCCTGAGGATGATGTGAAAAAGAAATTAAAGGCCTCTATTTTGTTTAAATTAGAAAAGTGCAAGCTGCAGGCTTTGTACTGTGAAATAATTATCAGAAAGAAATTTGATACAATTTTAAAGCTTTTTATGGCTTTCATTAAACAGATGCTTTCATGCTTTCATTTGTGTAAGGTATTGTAAAGTAGCACCTGAACAGAAGAGCAAACAGTTGTTCTTGCAGTAAAGGATGGGGATCTGTGTGCAACAGCTGCCTATATTATAATTTAAAGTTTCTTTTTCCAAATTAATATTGCAAACTGCCTTCTAATAGTCCTTTTCTTCTTTTTTTCCCTGTTTGAACTCTGAGGTTTTCTATAATGGTAAGTCTTTGAGAACCTGGCAGCTTGCCTAATTGTTCAAATTCCCATTGTATGCTTCTTGGATTGCAACTTATTGGCAGAAATGATACAAGGTTAAATACAAATATTACTGTTAATGTAACATAAAAATAGAGAAATCAGTCACTTCTGTAAAGAAATTCCAAACTACAAGTGTGAATTTATATAATTGCCTTCACTAGGTACTTTATGGTTCAGATTGCAGAACAGAGACATTAAGGTTTATGGTTAATGTACCACTTTTAATAATAACAGATTTTGTGGGACAGATCCTGCACCCATGTATTTGTGGTAGTGCCTTTTAGTAGTTAATGGGATGTATTGAAACAAAAGATTTAAACAGGGAGCAAATCTGCAGATAATGTGACCCTGCTAAAAACTTACCTATGCTTTTCAATAAATGCAAGATTTATATAATGCATGGATATTGGATTTATAATGGATTTATAACTTCAGAGTTCAATGCTGTAGTGCTGTTTACTTGGTGTTTCTTGGAACATAGGTATTTGATGTTTCATATTCAATGTTGCATTAAAGTTGCTAGCTAAGTGTAACTCTTGCCTGCTGCTGTTTATACTGTTTTGTGTTTGGTTGATATTTTAAATAAATCTAAGTTTCTCTCAGTAAGTACCTATGAAATTAGTAGGAAAATCTTGTGGTTTGGTTTTTGGTCTCCCCCTCTGTTCTTGTGTTTCAGCTTTTTCTTCCCACTCCTTTTCTTCTACCTGGAGTTTCAGCCAAAATGAAAGGCCTCAGAGGAATCTATCTGAAAAAAATCAAATATGCAACTGAATGCATTAAATGCATTATCTTGTGAATAATGGCCATAAGTGAAATGTTACAAGAGATTTGCGAAATGATTGCTTGGTATAATTCATAATTATCCCGATGATTTGGCATTGTGTCATACAGACATTAATCTTTTATCCTACAACCTAATGTGTGCGTCATGAGGAAGGAATAACTTCATTTTGCCTGGTTTTTTTCTTAATCAAGAAACTGCCTTGAGTGTGATGGTTTGTACCATCTCCATGTCTTATCAGGAAACTGAAAGGGGAGATGGTGGTTCTATTGCCATTCTCTAAGGAACATTATTTAAAGGTCTCTATTTAAAAAGCTTTTGCTCTTCACTTGCTGACTTTTATACGTTACCAAGGTTAAAACCCATCTCAAAGCTCAAGAGGGAAAAAAAACCAAACCATATTTTAAACTTTGGGTCTAGACCTCCCTACCTCTGTCTGACACTGTTGTCCCGAATATATAGAGAATTTGAGATGGGCTGTGTTGTGGTGGTGTCAGCTCTAATGGTGGAAGGCGACACACCAACGTTAAAAATAGATGTGTTTGAAATGTTGTCTGCAGTCCCAGTGAATCATTAAAGCATGCACAGTCTTGCACCCATAATTTCAATGTTGAAGACAGTAAGTGTCAGTGAAGTAATACAGATTGCCAGTGTGAGAGAAGATGCTTCTGTTGAAATGCATCGCCATCCATCCCTGCTCACGGGCTTAGGGCAGGAGAACTACTCAGCTCAAGTGCCCAGCCGACCTTGGCTGCCGTGCCGGCGCTGAGAGAGTAATTTGTCAGGAGAAGAATCCCATGATAATCTGCCATGGACTCCTGATAACCTTTCCTGTTCTGATTTCTTTGCCAAAAGCAACCATTTTGCTTTTATAATGAATGCTCTGCGCCCACTATTCTCCTCTCTTGCCTTCCTCCTTTCTGACCGGAGTCTGTGGCTCAGCCCGGTGTAACCCCATCATTTCTTCCATGGTATTGCTTTTGTGTTTGGTGCCTTGTTTGGATGCTTCTGGAAAGTAGATGGTGTTCTTTCAATTTTTGCTACAGATTTAATGTACATCCACTGGAAATTGGTGAGGAGCCCCTAGGATTGCTGATAAACTATTTTTGATTGTAGTTATAATATTATAGGGTTTTTTTTCCTTACTGTTAGTGTCACCTAAAGAAAACACAGTTTAAATAAGTTACTGCCTCCTTTGCTTGTCTGGATTTGGCAGTATCAAGTCTTTCATAAGAGAAGTTTAATATAAAATATGTTTTATGTATGCTTATCTTTTATTACATATAAATTAGCAATAAATAGGAGGCTGTGCCTTTCTGGTAGCTCATTCTATCTATTTGGCTGCTTCTTGACAGTGTTAGCACTTCTGTTATTGTATCTTCAGTCTTTGCAGTTACTCTAAAAATAATTAAATTAAGCTCGTACTTCTCGTGGCTTTAAATTTGCAATGAATCTTTCTTTGCAAGATGACTCCAATTGCCAGATCTAGTTAAACTGTTGAGACTCAAAGACCTGTTTCCAAACGCACACGCTGCTGACGTGTTTCAAGCACCAGATGCCGTCGTTTTGCGTGAGCTTTGGTAGGAGGGCAGGTTGCAGAGTTCCTAACAGTGGGAGCTGAGAAAGGTGCATTAGTTCACTGCAGCCCTTCCACCCTCGGCTGTTTCCGTGTCATATCTCTTAGACTCAGTGGGGTCAAGCCTGGTCAGTGCTTGGATGGGAAACCTCCCTGGCAAACCAGGAGTTGCAGGAAGATGGGCTTGTGTCTCCCCTCACAGAGTAGCGATGCTACTAAGATGTTTTCCTTTCCCTTTTTCTTACTTCTATTTTTGTTCTTCATTATAAAATTAGTTTTATTCATTAAAACTGTAAAGTTAACTTGATTTTGTATGGTCAAGATCTTGGCAAATGGCTATAATAATTCAGCACATTTTAAGGGAATCTTTAGTTCATAACTTCATCCAGGAGCTAGATGGAGAAGTAAGGCCCTTTATCTAAAAGCTTTGGAATCTGAGGTTTCAAAATAAAAATGAAAATCTTATTTCAAAAATTGGGAGACTGAAGTTCACTGCTGGAGGGTTTTTGTTTGTTTTATTGTATTGATGTAAAATAATAATGTAAAAAAGGGAAACTAAGAAAAAGGGAGTCTTTCACACATCCAATATAGCTTTTATTGTGGTGTTTGATCTGAGGCTATTGGTTACCAGATCAGGAACAGTATCAGCATTTGTTCAAAATTATGTCATAGGTGGAGCTTGTGATTGCATGGACTTCCCTGCCTTTATCCCTACAGACTGGGGGGGTTCAGGTAGCACAGTTTCGTAGTGAAACCCTGAGCTGTGTATTTTAGCTGTCACTGGCATATGATACAGGTTTTTTTTGGTCTGGTAGTTGAATGAGTCAAACTCAAGGGAAGGGAGAGGGAAGGAGGAATTTTTAGTTTAAGGAGAGTTCAAAATTTACAGGATTATTTAGCACATTTATGTTTTTCTTGGACTAAATGGGCTTTTCTCAAACTGTTGTTTATTCGAACAAGCTACTGCAATATCTACTAGTGATACTGAGACTTGAAATGTATCTTTCTTCCATCCACACAGTGACTACTTGTGTGCTTGGTTCCATCTGGAAAGGATATAATTGAATCCTTGTTTGGCTCCTTTAATTATCTCTTCGCAAAGTCGTTGGCTCAGAGTTTTACCACTTACAATGCAAATATTCAAACTTAAGAGCATAAACTGTGCTTTCAAAGGGTGTTTTTGTAAACCTTTTATTATTTGGTGGGTTTTCAAAAGTGAACATGAGAACTTCTCAATGAACATGTTTTGCTACGTTTTATTCCTTAAAGAAGATTTTGTTTTCTTGCAGGTTGGCTGTAGTTTGCTAATTAACTTTGTTAATTAATCATGCTGTAGGGATGAAACATGCTTGATTAAAAAGAAATAAAACTGTATAGCAACAATGTAGTGCTGCTGATTTTTTCCCATTTAAAAACGTAGATTAAGGAAAACAAGATTAACTTTGAAGCTGCATGTCAAATATTCTTTGCATTTGAAACATCTGAAAGGCTACAGCAACTAAAAGCTTATTATTTTTTGCAGCTCAGTTGTAGTAAGATGCTTATCCAATCGTAACACTGTTAAAAAATGGGGGCTCAGAGTAGTCAGTGAAAGTGCTGTCTTAATCAGAACTGGCCGAGATGTGCGTAGTGACAAATGAGTTTATTTGGTCTTGCTCAGACATGAAGGTCCTGCTTCTCTCTTGTCATTTATCATACATGAAACTTCAAGCACCGTGAATGGGTGTTAAATGCTGTTGGCTCATAACTGGATTCTGACCACGTTTCTCACCCGTCACACCAGCATACGTTTGGACAGAGGTGGTGGGAAGTGGCTCACTGTGGGTGATGGGCCAAGTGCATCCCAAATGAAGCTCCCTGGAAGAGTCTCGAGGATGCCTGTGGTTCATAGGCAGGCGGAGTCTCTGCCACGTGTAGATGAAGGGAACCATCTGCGGAGGTCTGGCTGCAAGCACACAGCTCCTTTGCCCAGGGAATGCAGGCAGGAGGGAGAAGGTGCTCTGGGACCTGTTTGACGTGGGAGCAGAGAGTTTGCTTGGCTCCAAGTTGACTTAGTTTTAGACACTGCTGGAACAGATGGCTCTTCTATATCCAGAGACCTGGACAATGTGTCTGCGTGTTTTCAAGACTTGATTCTATACTGTGGTGTGCTGCATGCTTTTCCTTGCTGAACTCAGACTGTTTTAGGAGAGCTGGGTGCTGTGGCTGGCGGGCTCATGGCTGAAGCCCTTGGCAGGTGGCACAGGGCCGGTCCTGCTGGCCCTGGAACAGAGTGGCTGCATGAGGGCAGAGCCTGCCTGCCCATGGCCATTGCCCAGCAGGCCTGAGCCACTGGCAGTCTGACATTTATGTTACACTGAGTAGTCACTGGGGCAGAGATTTTAAATATCCCATTTGAGTTCCAGGATGCTGCACTGGGATGGTTCAACTCTTTCTTTCCAGATAGACCAAGTAGAATTTCTGGGCAAAACACAAGTAAAGGAAAAATTTCAGACTTGATAATGAATATATTCTGTTTTAAAAACCCTTCTGCTAGAGCTTTCCAAAGCTGATTATCTTTTGCAAAATCTGCAAATGGTTTGTTGTGTACTGGTGAATTCCTCACGTGCTGATAAATTCCTCTGATGTTTTAGCAGGATGGTTTTCTTTCAGAAATAGATATTATTCTTCAAAAATAGCCTGTTTGAAAAAGTGTCTTTGTTTTTCTTATATCTCCTGTAAATTATGGTAGCTTGCTTAAGTCCCACTTGTTCTGTGAAGCACTTTCTGCTTTGCTGAGTTTCCAGAGCAAATTCTTCTATTCCTGTGGTTGGTTCCTTTGACAACCAAATGTTTTGCAGTTCACATACCTGGTATATGCTACATTTTCCCAATCCATATATTGTGAAAATCCTTTTCCTTTTCTACATGTACTAAAACCCTACTTCTGTTCCATTGTTAAAACTTTTCAGGTGAGAGCTTGTTGTGATTGCCAGACCTGTGGTTAAGCAAAGTAATTGTTACTTGAGTCGAGCCAAACATTTGGATAAGGATCTTACATGGAAAAAAAGGCTAATTAAAAAAATCTGCTCATTTCAATAGTTGCAAAATGCAGTACAGTATATTTAGAAGTAGAATACATTTATTTTAAATTTAATTTCCGTGCATACATTTACTGATGATCTAACAGCCTTCTAGCTTGTGTTAGCACAGTGTGGAATAAAGCTAGGCCATAGGAAAATAAATACCACAATCTGATTTTTCATGGTGTGTTTCCGTATCGCCAGCGTGGTGAGCTACTTTGTTGTCTGAATGGAGCAAATAATGTTTAGAGTCAGTTGATTTATTGACAGGTCTGTCACAGCGCCACAAAATGAAACAATAACGGAGCTGCTGAATATTGCAGAGGAAGACGGCGAGGGGAGCAGGGTCTGGCGGGAGGATTGCCCCAGCGATGTGCAGGAATGCCTCCCCCACGGGGAAGTGGTGGAAAATGAACTGCTACTCACGTGCTTTCCTTTCCGCAGGGAGAAGCTGTCTGTGGCTCGGCTGCAGCGGGAAGTTGCACAAAGTAAGAGCGAAGGAGCAATGGTAAGATGTGGCAACTCGCTGCTTTGAGATTCTTCTCTCACTACTTCAGGCTTTAGGTACATTTTGTCTTGCTGAAGATGGTCAATGGAGCATTAAGGCTGCCTTGGACATAATGATGGCTTGCCAAGGATGTATTCATAAATCGGAGAAAATTCAAGGTTATGTCTTGGCTGCCTTGGAAAAGCCATGGTAGAGAAAAGCTGTTTCCTTTTCCCTGCTAATGATGCTTACTGGAATTGGAAGCAAGGCAAGCATGGAAAGGCAATTTCAGATCAAAGTGCAGTATATTTATTTGCCTGTTAAATCTTACCCAACTGCAGAAAAATGGAAGAATGCAAGCGTGGAAGCTTAAAAAAAACCCCTCAATCTGATAATTTTGTAAATCATGTAATGCTCCTGATATCTTCATTTTTCACGTGGCAATTTATGAGATTAGGCTTGTGAGCAAAAGTTGAAATGGCAGATTTTTGGTTAACCGCAAATCTCAATTTATAGAGTGCCTTATCTCTTCAAAACAGTTTTCTTTAGGAGCCAACATGTGCTGAGTGTGCTTAATTACTTAATATCTAAGGAACTCTTCCCATCTGTTGAGTTTGTTTGTCCCAGTCTTCAGATAAAATGTCTTAGGCTTCCATGGGATAAAGCAGACCAGTTCAAAAACCTCACAAAATTGCTCTGATTTGAGTGAATTGCTTGGTAGGCTGTGAAAGAATTTGGTCCCAAGTATATTGAACTGAATGGAGAGAAGCTGTAGAGGGTGTCTAGGGAGCAGATGCTCCATTAGCTGTGCAGTGCAGGGTCCTTAAAACCCCACCTGAATCCAGGGAATGTATTTTACAACTGATTAGTGATTAATGCAATGAAATGAGATTTGGGGGGACCTAAGTGAGAGACAGGAGAATCCTGCCATGAATCCATAGCTCTCACTGTGCCCACATGCAGGTCCAGCACAGCTGGGGTGCCTTGCAGGGGCTCAACTGGGACAGGGGCTTTTGGTCTCTGAATGCCTTGTAGAGAAGGGAAGGAAGGAGTAGGGTTTGCTCAGGCAAATAATTGTCCTCTCCCATCCCAACACTGACCCCAGTGCACCTGCCTGTGGGTTGGCCACCAGACTTGGATGTGTAGTTTTAGCAGTAGGGAAGAATGGCCACTGGGTGATATTTTATGTGTACTGGGTCAGAAGTCCTGGAAGAGCTGCAAGACAAACTTTCCCTGACTGAACTAAAACTCCACTGCCTTCAGGAGGAATTTTGCCCCGGGGGAAAATGACAAAGATTGGGCACTGCATTTTCCAATTGCCTTTTAGTTTTTAGTGTAAACAAATTTAAAAATCTGAGAAGAGCTGGTTTTTTTTCCAAATATTTCCTTTATTTTTTTTATTAAACTAGCTTTCCCTTGGAGGCACAGAAATAATATATTAAGTGTAAAATATACTTTGCTCATAATCTTGGATTATCTCATTATATTGATTAACCTTCTAGAGCTAGAAAGGCTTTTGGTATGTGCACCCCACCTTGTGGACTCATCTCGTGAGGGTCAGACACTTCTTGTGCCTTTCATTCTGGGCTTGTGGGATTAATCACATAGCCCTGCTAACCAGAGTGTAATTTTGTATAATTTGTTGAGTGGCTGAGTGCTGTAACCTGTTAGGAGCTGATAGGTAGCTCTTGGAGGGTAAAATCTTTACCCAGGTAAATACTAGATAGTTTTTCCACCTCTTCCCTGAGGGGTAATTTCCACAATTAGCCTGCAACTACAGCCAAGGACCAGTGCGCCTGCCGAGACAATTGCTTTGAAGCTGTTGATGTATGGAAACCTCTTTGTGTCTCAGAGCTCAGAACTGGTGATTTTAATATGAAACACAGCAGTCATTAATTAACATTAATGAACTCGCTTGGCTGCGAGTAGTAAGAGAGCAGTAAGGGGCCAGAGATGGAGCTTTTGAACACAGGGTGTGCCAGGGATGAAGTAACTTGTGTAGCTTTCATTCTCAGAGGTGTGCAGCAAGGAGTCTGCAACACATTTCAGGCTGCACAGTTCAGGAGCAAATACTTTACAAAGATTCACAGGAAAACTTCTTGGAGGGATTCTGAGCCAGCGAGTCTTTGGCAAATGGTGAGGCTTCCTCCGGAGAATGCTGGCAGCCAGCAGCGTGCCCGCGAGGCACCGAATCCCATGTGCTGCTCTTTTTGGTGTGACGGACACCCCCCTGGAGACAGCGTGGCATCCTGCAGGCTGGTGGTGAGGATGCTGGGCAGTGGTACCAGCCGGCTGCAGGGTGCCTGAGGCGTTTATGCTGTGCTGTCACCGGCTGCAAATGGATAAAAGGGATGGCACCCCCTGCAGCCCTCTGCCAGTGACAGGCCACAGCTTTATTTCATCACTAATTAGCTAATTGCCTTTACTCCCATTTTCTTTGTTTGTTGTGCTAGTTAGATTGGCATGAAGGTCTTCAGTGAACTAGCTTGTTAATTTGGGAAGAGCCCAGGTGATGGCATATGCCACCTCTAATGGAACCTTCAGTGCCTTTTTCAGTCTGCTGGAGAACGTTTCCTACACCAGGTGTGACAGGGCAGAGAGCAGGAGGAGCTGGACGAAGTATCACACAAGCCTCTTGCAGGATGGCACCTCATTTAACCCACTGGCATTTCTTGTGGTTTCTAAAACAAGTTAATTTTATTTGCATTTTGCTGTCACAGATAGGGCAAGAGGGGCAGAGATGACCACGTTATGTCAACTCGCGCTCGTTTTTTAGGGTGAGCAGGGACTGTGTGCCCTCTCCCTGCATGTGCTGCCCTGCCACCAGCACGCTTGAGGGACATGTGGTGCCGTAGGGTTGCCCTGTCCTTCCTGCTTCCCATTTGACACATTTCTGGTGAGAGCGTGAGGGAGCTGTGGATACTCTTCCCTGTGCCTTCTCAGCACAAAACAAGCGGAGAGTGCAGTGCTGAGGATTCGCTTCCCTGCTCTGGGGGTTGTCAGTCAGCATTTGCTGTAACCTGCAAACAGCTGTTGCCGTTTTGCATGTGCTCTGTGGAAATGATGTGTGAGACAGGCTCCTGGTGCTCAGGTTTGCCCAGGAACTGCTGCAGTGAGGTGGACACGTACATAAAATAAAAAAATGACAAATAGATCTGAAGCATGTGCTGTAGAAACTACTGACTGTGTTATCTTTGCTCAAAAACTGGGTTTGTACATTTGTATAAGTAACATATGGTGAGTGATGGTGAAATGCATGTTTTTGAGGAGACATTTTCCTGAGGAGACTTAGCTGAGGTACAGATCAGGCTGTCTGTACTATATGTGATACCAGTGTGTCTTGCCCCCTCCTAAGAAATGCAGGTTTTTTAAATGTCCCAGAGTTACATTTTTCATGACTGATTTATTATTGGAAGTAGATAATTGTTGGAAGGTACTATAGAGAATTTAATTAAGATACTTCATTTCCAGATAAATGTTTAACACCAAAAATAGATGAATAAGCTGTAATACATATTTTCCATACAATGATATGGAAAATCTGATATATATATATATATATATATATATATGCTTCCTATATAGGCTTGTGGATGTATTTATACATTACTTGAATTAGGTGAACTTAATAAATTCAGACTGTGAATACCTGACAGTTGCTCAGGTTTCTTTATTTAATGAACCACCATCAGGAAATATTGATTATTCGTTAACAAAATGCACAATTACTGCCAATCCATCTACTGAAAGTTTCAGCAGCACTGAGCATATATTGCCAGGTGGCTCTTCCTGTAGCTTATGTCCTTTAATTTCTTAATGTGCATGTTTGTAATTTTCTTAGTCATGTTTCTTCTGACTCATCACAGATATTTTACCTTTTTGTAAAGGAAATGATGATCACTTCATATGTGTACAGTTCTTGCCGCATTTGATGGAGACTGTGCAGGTGTCTGTGGTGACAGAGATTCCATTATTTAAATGAGCAGCTTTCAAAACATCCCAAGTTTGTTTCAAAACACAGAAAAATGAAAACTGCTTTAGTCATCAGTCTTTTATATTTTTTATTTTTTAAAATACTCTAAGTCCTTTACTTTGTACCTTTAGGACACGGGAGAAGAGCAGGACATTTTTTCCTGAAATCTTCTTAACAGTGCCAGGTTAGGAAAAACAGGAGAAAAATGCTGCCATAGTTACCTAGCAGAGTTCCCTTGGCAGCTTAGGTGCTATCTATGTATGTTAGCAGAAACTAGATTAAAAAGCTAAGATGAACCAAAAGTATACATGATTATGTTGTAATTTAATTATATGGATTCCTTTAATAATTACCCCCAAAATGTAAAATTTTGTATTCATTTGACACCTTTATTTATATAGATGTTTCACAGTTTCCTTAGCCTGTATTTCTGCATCCACGTCCCTTAATTCTGCTCTATTTTCCATTAGTTCAGTGGCCTGTAACCTACACAAAAGAAATTGTACCACTCTGGCAATTTAGCTGTGAAGGTTAAAGTGGGATGATAGTGCCTTTTATATGTACATGGGTTTCGCTTAGGGTGGGCCCGAGGCTCTGATTTGCCATGTGTCCTGCTGCGCCTTTAAGTGATGCAAAGTGATTATCATGGGCTCTTCCCGGTACCCGTCCATTCCACACCTGCACCCTTTTGTTAAAAACCCACCATGTTAAGTGAATGTGAGGTCCCCACTGAATAGGTTTCCACCCTCTGGTAATCCTTCTGCATCAGATTGATTTATGAATGTATCAGATTCTTTGTTAGCATGTAAACCACTAATTAATTTAAAGCTCTCTGTGGAAAAATTAAAGCCCTGGTTAAGGCTTTCAACAGGCTCAGATGGTGCTAATAATGGAAAAACAAGTTATATTAATGAGTTTTGATGTGATCAGCACAATTCTTGCTTTACAAACAGTTTTTGCTGTAAAACAGTAGAGGCTGCAAGTTTTTAAATGAGAGAGTGGAAGAAGGAAAAAGGGAAGGCAGGAAAAAAAGCAACATCAGTAAGATATCCCATTAATACTAAGAACTGAGTCACTTCTGCTTGATAAAACTTTCTTAAATGCAGTGTTTAAATGTATGTAACAGCCTCTTAAGAAACCATGGGAGGTGCAAATCGGTCCTTTTCTCAGACTGAAACTGAACTTCTCAAGTAACCAGCTTTCAGAAGTTCTCTGCCTCATCATGTGCTGCCAAACTGGAGCATTCACATGGGGGTGGATGTGTTGAAGTGCAGAAAATGTCTTGATTGAAATTGCATTTGAGTCAGTAGAAAGTCTGATCATATTATCTTGTTTTACCAAACTCCTCAATGTTTTGTATGTAATTTCAGCTGTTTTATTTTTTGCTCAAAGTTAAACTTTTAATGTGGGTGCTAGTTTTTGGTTGAGAAGGGGGAGATCAGATCCCAGCTTAATGATGCTTTGGTTGAGCGGAGTGAAATGAAACTGAAAATAGCCAAATCTCCATCTTCTTTTGTAGGAAGCTGGAAGTGCAGTTACAGTGGCAGCTCATGATTGTAAAAAAATGGTGCTTTTTCTGCAATTCTGCTGGCAGCTGCCTTTACTTCTCCTGTGTCTCAGCACTTCCAGAACACCTAGTCTTGCCCCACCATCCTGGCTCTGTGGCCAGCACCACAGCTGGTAACTAATGCTGCCCCATTCATCAGCTAGCAGGGAACCTTCTGAAAAGGAGCATGGTCAGCATGATCAGAGGCTGAGCTCCTAACATCTGCACTATGTACCTTGTTCTTACATAGGAGGGGAATCCTGAGATTGCTTTGGAGCTGGGGTCTTACAGATGGCAGCACAATGTCCTGCCATGAGCAGGGAACCACTTTCTGTCACCAGCGTGATGAATCTCTGCAGTTGCCTCCAGCAGCTGGGAAGGCTGTTGTTGCAGAAGCACCCGGGTCATTCAAAAATAGATGATATTTAGTAATAAATGAAGTGTTAAAGATGAGATACAAAAGGCTAAACTGTCTTTCTCAATTTCTGTGTCTCTACATCTGTGAAAATATCTAGCTGTACTTTAATTAGAAAGTAACAGAGAGAGAGGAGAGAGGTACACAAAGGTGCAATTATAAAATGTCTCTGAATATTAAATATCCTAAACTGGAAGGAAGCAAACTGACCCTTGTGCTGCCTTCTCTGTGAAGCTGTGTATTTGCACATGCTGTCTAGCTCCTTTTTCTTAGAAATTTCCCCATATAGCCCTCCTGAAGTTCAGTGACATTAGTAGTAGCATCAGTAATGATTACTGAAATTCTTTACAAGCCTAGTTTAATACTCCTGGACCTCATTAATTGTTCACACTTCATTAGGCCAAATGTCCTCAGTCACAACTTTGCAGTTTTATCTTCGGTGGGTTTAAAATAAAAGATTTTATCACAGAATGTTAGGGATCAAAAGAGACCTTGAAAGATCACCTAGTCCAAACTCTGGGGCAGGATCACCTAGGTCAGGTCTCACAGGAACACATCCGGGAAGGTTTTCAATGCCTCTAGAGAAGGAGACCCCACAACCTCTCTGGGCAGCTTGTTCCAGTGCCTGCCACCCTTTATTTATGTTTATTAGTAGTTCTTGCATTCTGATTTGATGTTTGCTTCAGTTTGGCAAACACGTAGACATTTTCAAGATTTAAATTTTAATGCTTTTCTGAATCTAAGGATTCTTGATGGGAGCTTTCAACTGTCATTTTCCAATGAAAAAAAATGAGCCATGTTTCTCTCCCTTCCCGTGACCTAAGTACTGAGAGCCCGAGCGCCGCTGCTCGGAGCCGTCTGCCTTGCAGAGCCTCTGCTGCTCTTTCCTGGATGATTAATTTCGGAGTCCGGTTTGTTCACCGGATTAAATAAATTGTGAAAATCAATTTCCTTTCATTCCATTGTTGTTCGAAGCGTCACAGAAAGACTGTGAGCGCCTCCGGGAAGGTGCTGGGCGCTCGCCCGGCTGGTGGCCTCCCTGGTTGCCGTTTCCCACCAGGAGAGGGAGCTGCAGCCATTGGAAACGGCGCCCGCCTCGGCGGCCCGGGAACGCGAGCAGGCGGCATGTTGGAAGTGCAGGTCTTGCTGCAGTCGCTGGGATTTAGGTTTTGTGGAGCTGGAAGGTATTAGCTGCAGTAGTTTAAAACACGCAGGACTTCGAAGGGGCTCTAGGTACTCGCCGTTGCGAGGGTAGGGATATTGTCTCCTTGGTATTGGTGTTTTAATGCCCTGCTTGCCAAGGATGATGTTGTAGGCACCAGCACCATAAAGACTGTTGATATGTATAAAGGAGCAGAAATTTTTTTCTCCCACAGCTGGAACTCACCGAAGTGGTCTGTCTCCTCAACGAGTTTCTACAAGTATTTAGTTGACATTAAAAAAGAGTCAAATCATGTAAGAATCACTGAACACATTAAAAAATACATAGAAATGCATTTATATAAGAAATGAAAGTGAAACAGGCAATCTGTAGAAAGTATGTCATAGCAGCTCAAGTGCCCTCAAGTAGAAATTGCCATTTATACATTAGATAACAAAGGCAGGGGATGTTGAGTACAGAAAGAGTGCGAGCAGCTCTTTGGGTGTATGTGAGATCAGAGTGGCAGTTGGCTTCAGCATGAAGCAAATCCCGCTGTGTGACTAGAAACAGATGTATCCTGCTGTAGGCAATACCTCACTGCCTAATAGGAGTGATGCGCCCATGCACTAATAACAGTGAATTGCAGCCATTTTCATATCAAAGGTTAAGCTCTGCAATCCTGAGCTCCTCCAGGCAATGGCAGGCGTTGGCTCAAGGAAGCCACATGCTCACTGGATTAATATTTTTCCAAGGATGACCTGAATAGTGCCACTGATCTTCAGGCTGAAGAGACAGAACATTGCAGTCAGGTTTTATCTAATGCAAGAAAGGAATCTCAGCTAGGACAGAATTAGTCACAACATCAGAGGCTCTGAAGAGGAAAGTTGAATGTGTGCACTGGGCCAAAAATTTGAATTTTATGTTAACCAGGAAGGTAAATTTGTATAAATCAATAGTGGTGAAACTGCTGTGATGTACTTGGCATTGCAACTTGTTTTCTTGATGTAGCTGGGGAAATGGCATATTAAATGTAGAAGAAATAATTAGATTTTGTTTTGGCTTTTGTGTCCAGTACTTGAACTGTTAGTGTAGAATTTATAATGCTTACCACCAACTGTAACTTCCATCTAAAAGGTCTGTTTGCAGTGTTAGTTCTAGGAACAGAGAAAAATCCATTGATTTATCTTCTTAAGGCAGAAATACTGATTCCCCAAATCCACCTCAGTCTAATGGAGCCAGCTAGAGTACGTGAGCATTTTCAAAGCTGGACAGGGAGTAAGGTCTTTAATTTCTTCATTGTTGTTGTCATTTAAAGGTGAGGTTAAATATTGCTCTAGTTATTTATTTATTTATTTAGTGGTACATGGCACTAGTCCCTAAACAAACCAAAGGTGGTTTTATCTGGGTCCAGAAGAATGACTTTTTTTTTTTCCCAAAATG
This sequence comes from Ceyx melanurus, assembly GCA_024611195.1. Classification (NCBI taxonomy): domain Eukaryota; kingdom Metazoa; phylum Chordata; class Aves; order Coraciiformes; family Alcedinidae; genus Ceyx; species Ceyx melanurus. The sequence continues at coordinate 30,670 of JANHGL010014375.1, forward strand.
GGACTTCAAAGGCTATCAGGAGTGTGAAAAAGTTTCTGTATAAGGAAGGACAAAATTTATGTACCAAGAGTCACTCAGTTGTGCTGCTCCCATTAAATGCCTGTTTATTGAAATGAATCCAGTGCTGCTCTCAGAACTTCTCAGAGCACCAACCATGCAGTTGGTGCTGACCCTTGGAATGAGTCGGCTGAAGCAGTGCCTTAGATTGCCTCGTGTTAGAGTAAAAGCTCTTTACTGCAGCAGGTCTTTGTTCAGCATCTAGCGGAGACCCAATCCATAATTGCTCCACAACACTGAGATAGCATGGTATGGTACTGCTGTCTGGTCCAGTTCCCTCTGGGCAGAGACAAGATGTGTATACATATAAAGATTTTCTATATACAGAAAGTAGTCTGTTGGAGGTGAATAAAAGAGAAAACTAGCAGAAACTAGAAAAAAAACTACTGGCCTATTTCTGACCACTGAACACTTGCAGGTAGACATGAAAATGAATCACAGTTCTTCTAAGGAGGATTTGAACTTGTCAATATTCTTTGTAGCATTAACCCCATTAGCTTTGTTGTTTGTTTATTTGTTTGGGTTTTTTTTATCTTGGCACTGCATAACCACCCTACGCTGCAACTTCTGTTTGGGCTTTTAAAGCAATGTTTAAAACATAGTGAAGAAATAATGTCTTCCTATGGTAACATAGCTTTGTATAGGTTCATGTAGTTTGACCTAGCAACTGTGATTCTTCCTTTCTTTCCCCCTCTACTCCAGTCTCATAAACTTTCAGTTTTTGCTTTGTCAGGAATTTGCTTTTACATACTTTGTTTGTTTTGGCTCGGTGTCCGTTGCATTGTGATAAGGCATCTTTGGATATTCTATGGGATCTTTCATAATGAAGATCTCATGACATAGTTTTCCAAGTCTGGAACTGGTGATCAGACTTGCTTGCATGTCCTGCGAGAGGAGACTGTCTAGACTGTGGGAATGACTGTGATGTTTGGATTGTGTTATTTCCATACCGCTTGGCATGATGCACTCTGTAGTTATTCTGGAAACTAATAAAAGTGCCAGGCCTGATACCTGGCTTTTGCTTAGTCTTAGTGGTTCTCCTTAGTGGCTTTTGGTCATTCTCCAAACTGTACTGATAAGTTGTGCTTTCTGCGACATACTCTGTTGTGTGACTGGGTAGCCAGATGCTTTAAAACCCCTGTTCACTATACTTATTAAGTGTCACAGTCTTTAACTTTGGTGTCCTGCAAGGCCTTTTTGCCACCTGATTCCTTTATAATCTCGTCAAATATTTAATATCGGATCTAATTTTATCATTTGTAAACCAGGCTTTATTCTGACTCTTCTGCTGTTCACCTGATGGCCTGTGTAGGTCATGATCTCTTTGGGGAAATGGTAGTGGTCTTACTGGGCACCTAAATTGTGCTGAGCACCATTTGGAGGCTGGGGTGCTGATGTGCTGTGAATAATCACAGCCTGGCTACTTCGGATGAATACCAAGAGGGGATTTGGCTCAGTATGCACAGTCCATATGACTATCATTTTTGTAATTACATCTTTACACTGCACATTTGTGTTCGGCATCCATGGTGACAGTGCTTGTTTAGAAATGATTTCTGAGTATCAGAGAAAAATTGTTACCTTCTGGGACCGTCCTGTTCCTGGTAGTGTCTATTAACAAGTGCCCTGCTGCAGTGACTGGTAGAGTTTTCCATTTAAGCAATTTTTTCCACAGCTGCTGTTAGAGGAGTGGGTCAGAATTCCCAGGCTGTTATTGGAAGTCTCACATTATATACAATTTCCTTATGTTATTGATAATAAATCACCCAGAAGGGAAAAAACTTGTGATGTAGGAGGTATCAGAGGAAAATACATATCTTAAATGAGAAACTGAAAAATAATTTCATACTAAAACTAGACTTTGAGAGTTGTCAGCTGTGACAGTCTAAGGGCAGGTTTCCAGTGGTCTTATCTTCCATCAGTTTGTTAAGGGAAACCTGTTCACAAGCTGAAAAATGTAGGAGGTGGCGAGTGGAAGTTGGGGTGTGAAGAACATGAACAATCTAATGCATTTCAAAAGGAAGAGCTTTGGAAGGAACATAAACAGGTTAGCAGAAATATCCTTGTGAACCCCCAGGAAACAAGAATACCAGCTTCTGGAATGTTACATCTACATGAAAAGATAAACATGGAAATGTGTTTAACAAGATGGGAAGGAGAAGCTTTTCTTAGCTTTGTTCTTTTCATGTAGCTGCTGACTGACATCTAGATGTCCAGGTGGGAGCAGGACCAACAGTGCTCAATGGGGTTCATCCACCTACCCCTACAACAAGTGAAGAGTTTAACTAATCCCATGTTGACCCTGATTCCTGTGAACCAAGCTCAGATAGGCTTTGCTTGCATGGTCAGTGCAGCTAGGGTGCTTCTCTTTGGCCCTGTTGAGACAAAAGATTGTTCCTATTTCTCCTGTGTTGAATTTGTAGTCAAACTTGGTGTCTTGAGTGAGCAAGAGGAAGGTGTTTGATGGAGCAGTGTATTGCCATGGTCCAGAGTATTACTGGTGTAAATTTCCTTATCTGTATGCACAGCAAAGTTTCTTGACAAAGCTGTATATATGCTCTTGTATATACCAAGAGTTTGCTAACCCCCTTTTCTTAGTCCTTGTGCCCAGTGGCCAGGCAAACAGGCATGGCTGTAATTCAGGAAGTCTCTAAAGCGTTGCTGACCTGTCCTGGTCCAGGGCAGGGACAGAGGGTCTTGCTTTTAGAGAGCATCTGACACAGAGAGATGAGGGAACTGTGTGTTGAAATGATGTGAATCAGTGATGTACTGGCCAAAAAGTACCAAAAATTTAGAATGACCTGCCTGACTTCTGTTTTAGTGCTTTGTGTGTTAGAGAATGCACATGGAAAGTCCTGAATGTTATGTGATTAGGTATTTTATTGTCCAAGAACAGAACTTCTGCTGAGCGTAATAGCTGCAACTATCTCTGTTGGAGTTTTTTTCAAATAGTACTGAAGGTGGAGGTTGCAGAGGAGAGAACTGCATTTTTTGGGTTTAGTAGTTAGTATTTTCCATAGAAAAAGAAACATATTTTTTTCTCTTCAAGAAAAAAAAATCTAACACATTTAATTGTTGAGTTAAATTGAAAAAAAAACTAGCAGACTTTTTTTAGTTGTGTCTTAAATGAGAGACATGCCTGTGACTACGTGTAGTTAATAGATTAGCATAAACTGTGGTTAGATAAAAAGACTACATCTACATGAAAAGATAAACATGGAAATGAAGACCAGAGAACTAAATTTCAGAGTTTTTCTATCTGTTTTTGATCTACCTCTGTAGAAGGGTATCTGACCTACCTGTTCTAGTAAGGAAATAGGACTAAAGGAGTCAAGCTGGCTCTTGAGCTGAATTTGGTCTCCAGAAATGTGGGCAGACGTTCAAGTGAACCTGTTACTGGAAGGTGATACTGCAAAATGCTATCAAGTGGAGACAGCAGCCTTTCAATTACTCCACTTTGATTAGTGAATGAAATAAAAACACCATGCAAACTTATTTTATTTTTTTCAAGTTCTCCCCGGTACCAGGCTTGTAAATTCAGTCTGGCCTCTCTGAAAGTCAAGCCAGTTCTTCTGCATGTGTGCATTGTCACCACTAATAAAGATTTTGCAGTGACAGCTCTGTTAAAAATATCACTGAAGATGTGCCAGCTGACAAAAAACCACCCTACTGCCTATGGCAGCGCCTGCAGTGCTAAAGGAGTGACTGTGATAAAGAGGTACATCTGTCAGAAAGCTAAAGCGATAGGACTCTGGAATACATGCAAGGAACAGCTGAGTAAATAAGGTATCTTTTTTTTCTGTTACTTACCGACCATAAATGGACTCTACAAGTGAACACAGAAAAAATGTAATAAGATCTGACATGTTCATAAGCAATGCTGTAAAGAGCCTGGCAAAAAAGAAATGCTGTATGGAAAGGTAGCTAGCAGCAAAGTTGTGATGCTGGAGGTGTTGAGTGTGTCAGCTGAGAAAAGCAAATAGAAGTGTGTGTGTGAAAACTAAAATATTGGCATATCCTAGATCCGTGTGGCCTGGTGGCACTGCAGACTCTTCTGAGCTGCTTCTCATGTCTGACATGGTTAAGTTTTGCTTTGCCCATCCTCTCAATATTTGTTTAGCCTTACGTCTATTTCAGTTAACTTCTTGATATCCTGTTTATTAGCAGAACATACAAATACACTCATGAGAAGTCCAGAAAGTGAGGAAGCCCTAACTCTCCCCAGCATCAGGGCAAGAGACACATGCTACTCCTAGCTTGTGAGTAAATCTCGGAGCTCCCTGGAACCATGAAGCAGAGTTCCTCTGGCTGATCCATTAAAGCCAAATAAAACTCTTAGAATTCTGTTGGTTTGGTTGGTTTTGTTTTGTTTTCCACTGCTTATCCTATTTGTATCCTGCTGCCTGACTCCTATCTCACTAACACAGGTCCAAGTGGGAAACACTTGATTCAGCCACATGCCCATTTGTTCTGCAAGCATTCAGTCCTTCAGAAAATAAACCATTTATATCATCTAAAGAACATGTTGGTCAGTTTCAGAGGAGAAAACCCATTCGCTTTCATGCAGGCACACAGGCATTGCAGATAAGGAAGAGTCATTTTAGACTGTCACTGTCTCCCTGCTGGGGGTTACTGTCACCACAGTGGAGTGGGTGGGGATTATGCTGTTGCTCCATCTTCTGCTTCACTGCACAGCTTGCCAGGTTTCTTCAAAGCACATCTGGTGGTGGGTTCAGTTAAACTGGCTGCCTTGTACCCATCCTGAGCCTCAAGCAATTCTCTGCTGACTTGAAAAGGTGGTGACTTCCAGCTCCTTATCAGGAGTGATCAGAGTGGGACAGCCACCTACCCTTACAGCTGGATCTAGAAGAAACCTGGTGGCTGGGCACTCCTTAATGCTTGTGCTCTGGGACCATTGCATGCACGCTTCAGACAGCATCAGATGAATACTGCTCATTCTGTATTGCTTCGTAAGAATTCCATAGGTTAAAATCAATACTGGGTATAAACAGCATAGCTTGAGTGACATGTCATCTTTTGATGTCTTTTTACTTGTTTCTTCTACGCTTTCTACAGACTATGCTTTGTTTCTAGTGGGGCATTATTCAACTGTAGCAAGTACCCATAAATGGATAGGCATCAATGTTTCAGAAATCAGAAGTCCCACATGACTAAAAATTCATGTCTTCTTTCTCCCCACTCTGTCTAGACTTTATAGCCGTTTGCAAGTGTGCCAGAAAATGTTTTACAGTAATGTTTATATAGTGGCTTATCAAAATATTGTTACCTAGTTAAAAGGAACTTGAATAAATCTGAGTCTGAATTGACCACTAGCTGCCATAGTTCATGGGATTATCTTTTATAGGCCCTCCAAACAATGCAGACAAGATCTGGAAACTGCCTGCCTTTTAAATCTCCCTTAGAAAATACTTCATTTTGAAAAAGTAACAGCTGTGGAACTACTCTGGTTTACAGAGTTTAAGGAATCTCTTCCCTCTTTCATCCAACCTGACTGCAAATATCTATTACTTAACTATTAAACGAAAACATGCCATATCAAAAACTGAATATAATCTCAGCAAGTGGAAATATGGAAATCACCCTAAAACATATGGGCTAGAGCTTGTCTTTTGCAACCTGTACAGCATACAGTTGTTTTCAAAGTGTTGCATTAGGTCAGAGAAAGTCCAAAGAACACTCAATGCACTTGAGAGAAACTCAGGCAAATCTTCTGCAGCTCAGTGTGAGACTTCTGATCCAAAATGGATACAGGCAATAGCCTCTGGGGTCATGGAACGTTCTTGAACCTGGATCATTTTCTAAATCACCTGGGTTCATTGATTTGCAATCTTTGTTTTGTGAGCAGGGAGTTCAGGCCTGTGGCCTGCTTATTTAAATAAATCTAGGAGAGAGTGACCGAGAGACTTGCAGTCCATCATCACTAGAGCATTCAGTTCAATAGATGTAGCTCTTTGAGTAGTTTTGTTCTGATTTAAAAACTCAAATTGCAAAACCTCAATTGTACTTCTGTGACTGGAAAACCTGTTTCATATGTTGCTGCATTAATACCCCTTTAGGAGGAGTTCGAGCACTGCAGATCTAATAGAAAATCATAGGTGACTCAAACAACTTGCACTTTGCTGGCCCAGGTAGGTTGGCTCCTCAAAGTCACAGTCTACATGCACTCTTGTGTGCTGTTTTAGCATTCAGGCACTATTTTATTACAAATTTTCTTGAATCAAACAAGTGGGAAGCATAAGCTGGCACAGACCGGGGACTTTTGTTTGTTTACAACTGAGTTCATCGTTTACAAGTTACACTAGTATAGAACTTGGTATCTAATAAGAAAAGTTTGTCTATACCTGGTATAAAAAACACACACCTTTATGCTTGGTTAGACATATTAATATAATGCAAATTACCTTACAAAAAGAAATGTGTAGCAAAGGGCTTGGTATTATAATTAGCCATTATAATCTAAGATGTTTCTGGGATTTATTTTTTTTACTTTAGATTACTTATTAATTGCACAGTTTCTCATTTTGGTATTGACAGAGTTGGTTTTGTCGCACTTCTGAATACACACTGGGTATTCATAAGAATTATGCCTATCTTAATATTGTTTACAAGTTTTATTTGATTGTGAAAAGCACTTCATTATGTTTAATTTAGAAAAATTAGATTTCTTTAGTTCCTGTCTGTAGAATCTATTAAAAGCTCAATTACATTTGCAAGTTCATTTTTAAAAACCATTATCAAGATGAACAATTCTTGAAAAGTCCATCATCCGACTATGTAAGATTTTGCAGTTCACTGTGTTCTCTCCACACGCTTCCCCTGTAAGGACATAACATCTAGAATGGAGCAATTTTACAAAGAACTGAAGATCAATGCAAGTCTTTGAAATTGGGCTATCAATTGTGAATTTGAATGAGTAGCAATTGTTTCATTAGGGAACCAATATTATCAAAAATATATATTACTTGCCTTCATTCAGCATTTAAAATATGATAGAGAGATGACCTTTAAGAAGTTGAAGGAATGACAATTATTGGAGCTGCATAAATCATGCCTGTGCTTATATTGCTGTTGTGGATTATGTACAACCACTGTGTCTATAGGTGCTTCTCCAGGGAAGGTGCTTAAAGAGCTCCACATAGTTGACTTCAGTTTATTAGTTTCTGGAAGACTATGAGGGGGATTTGTTGGTATTTTAATTTTTTTTTAAAGGTGAATTCAATTTTGTGTGGCCTGTCATTGGGTGTTTCACAGAATTGAAGAGCTGCAGGGCAGCAAGAGCTCCCTTGCAGAGGACTGGCTGAACACCACAGCTGGTGGCAGTGATGGGCAGACCGTGTTGCTGGCCATCCACTTCTGCAACAAAAGGGTTTCTGGACTACTAATTCTTAAACTTTTTTTTTCTGTAAAATAAATGTCACAATTCCAACTATATATATAGTACTACCTGTGTTAGCTTGCCTAATTCAGATTAATTGTAGCCTTGCAATGATAGAGGAGCTTGATCACAGCAGTTATTCTGTTATACAGATGCAATTAAAACCTTATCAGTGTGGTATAAATAATGCTAAATTAAGTTGCCGTCCTGCCACACGGTGGCAATTTTGAGCTAGTGCAGAATAAAAGCTAGCATCTTATCTTTTTCAGGAGGAGTAACTACACCAAGAAAGAGTTTCTAATTTACTTGAATTGCTCTGGAGCAGTGTTATCACCCAGGAATATAAAGTGTGTAAAGTACTGTCACTAAAACATCACTAATAATAATAAACCTTTCCTATCTTACTATTCATCTTGGAGCCAAGCAGAGCTTGACGTTTACATCTGGTAGTCATGGGATACATATGCTAGTCTGATATGAAGCCGAAAAGAGAAGTATTAGCATATTAAAATTTCATAGTCGAAAATATATTATTTGCTTCAAATTATTTACTTTAACTGTTTTCAAGGCAGTTTTAGAAAACGCTAATACAAATTATGTCGTATCAATTAGATTTTCCTGCTTTATTCGGGCAGCCAGTCATTTTGGGAGCAGAATCCTGTTCTAAAGAACCATCATTTTTTCTTTCTGGAATGAAAAAGCTAGAAGCCTAAAATTAGGAAATTGCTTTTTATGCTATTTATGTCTTGCTATTGCAGAGCTTTACTGGGAATAAGTTTAGGAAAAATTATTGCATCTTAAAATAATTGGGGAAAAAAAAAACACAACTAATATAAACCCAGGAAATTTCTTCTATAACCTCAGTGGTACCAACCTGTATTGAGTGAAAAGGCAATTCATTTTGCTTACAAAGCAGCCACACAACTTCACTCTTAACTTTCTTATTTTGGACAGATGTGGAAATAAAGCTACCTCTCCCTCCATGGACTCTCCAAGTGCTTAAGTTATTACTGTTTATAACTTAATGCTTGATATGCTTTTAAAACACCTATAACTTCATCCCTGGGAAAGCTTTGAGTGTTTTAAGGGTATTTGTCAGTATTCCCAGTATAGCTGGAAACAGTAACGGGAGACAAAGGCATATTAACTGCCACTGTTGGAAAGCTCTGGTTTCAGTAGCTGGCTAATTTAATAAATCCTTGTTACAGTAAAATGATTCTGCTGTAAGCAGCCTGTAAAAATTGTAGTAAGCACTGTAAGCAATGCACTTCTTTTTTTCACTCTTTGGGGTAGTGGGTTTTTTTTATGCTGTCGAAGTCCACTACGAGGAAGGCTGTGATGTGCTGCAAAGTTGTTTGTCAGTGCCTCGGTTTATTTTTGCAGAGAAGTATTGATTACAGAATGAGAAACATTTGGTTTAACAGCGATCAATGAGGAGCAAACAAAGGACACTCTGAAGTTCGACTAATTTGAATTTGAACTAAAATACTGTACTTGGTGCCATTTATGATAAAGTATATCTGCTCTCTGTTATTGTAATCAAATTTATTTCCTATGCTCAGTAAGGGAAATAAGTTTAGGTAGACAGCAGGCTATGGTCTCCTGTGTGCTGAGTTTTGAACCAGGTTGCACCAGGAGAGTTAGGAGGGAGGATCCTGTCTTGTGTAGGAACCTCAGGCTTTGCAGGAGGGTGACAAGCAGCTCCATCGGCCTCTGAAGGTGATTTTGTCCACTTTCTCTATAAAACTGGTGATGGTGAACCATCTCAGACTCCTTGACCTGTTTTTGATTGTTTATTCAGGACCCAAACACAAGATCTCACTGGGTATCTGTGGCATAGAGAACACTTGTACTCCCCTTTAACCAGCAGTGGGCCACGGGCAGCTGGGGCTCAGATATACTCTGTGGCACTTGAACAAATACCATTTGATCACCATGCATTATGTTGAGGGATTTAAATATTAATTGCATCAGAAAAAATTAGTTACTTTGTTAAAGTAACCAACTGGGAGACCAAGTTGCAAATTCCAGTTTCTATTTCAATTAATATTTCATAATTAATTATTGAAAATGGAACTGTTTCACTATCTCTCTCTCTTCTCTTATCCCTGGTTGTTCCATGGCTTCTGCCTGCAGCAGTCTCTCAAAAGTGGTGTAAAATGGTGAAAAAAATTGGTGGGTTTGAGTACTTTGAATTTGTATATTTATTCTTAACAGTACTCTTAACATTGTCTTGCTAGAAAAAAATGTTTTTAATGTGCTTCTAGTAGTTGCTATATGTTTGTGTAATTCTGTTGTTGTCTACTTTTTGGTGATGTAGTTGTTTACTTTTGTGGCCAGTTGATTTTTCTCTGGCATGCAGGATGTTGTGTTGCAGACCAGGCTATGATTCTATTAAATGCTGACATTTATGCTGAGGTACCAGATGCACAGCATCAGAAATTGCATTAAAACTTACAAAAATACTCAGTTTAGGTCAGCAAGGACTTTAATGGTACTTCAAGCAATAAATAAAAAAAAAGTTAATTCCTTTCTTCCCCTGATTTAAATTCATTGCAAAGTATCTGTTTGAAATCAATATTAATTACACAGAAATTGTGACCCTCTTTAGCAAATGCTTTAAAATAGTTGTTAAAAAAATGTGAAGGTTATTAGCCTGATTTTGAGCAACATTAAGCCTGCGTTAAATATTCTCATGTAGATTTTTTTGACAAAATAGTGCTCCCATGTTGACATAATTAGCACTACCATAGTAAAACCTTTCTTACAATACACTGGTGAAGGGAAAAAACCCCAGGAATATAGAAGAATCTTACTTCTATTTAAACCTAAAGATGAGAGTACATTTTTGTCCCTTTTAAGACATTTTTTAATTAACCCGTGAGGAATTGCTTTTCATAAGACTCAAACATAATCTTAACCAAAAAAAAGGAGGAACTAGTTCCTATATAGATGTCAGTCTGGTTCCCTTATGAGCAGCAACAGCCTATATAGTACGCATGGCATGTGTATACTGGATCCCTTTCATTTTTCACTTGCAATTGCCTATAGTTTTAAATCTTAATACACAGCTATGTTTTTTGTTTAAGATATAGATAACACTATTGATCAAAAGAATAGTATTATTTTTATCTGAAAGATTAATTAATAAGCTAAAAATAAAATTCTCTGGTTTGGTGGCTTAGCCTTGACTGGCTGCCAGGTGGCCACTCAGCCAGTCTCTCTCCCTCTCCTTAACAGGACTGGGGGAGAAAATAAGATGAAAAAGGTCATCAGTGGAGATTGGTTACCATTTTCCCTCACAGGCAAAACAAACTCAGCTTGAAGAAGATTAATTTATTACTAGTTAAAATAGATTTGGATTATGTAAAACAAAGACAAATTGAAAACATTTTCTGAAGTTCATCTTGGGGAGTTTTCCCAGCTCCAACATAGGCTCTCCACAGGCTGCAGTCCTTCAGGAAATGGCCTCCATGATCCCTCCATGGGCTTCAGGGAGATACCGGCCCCAGTGCTAAGAGAGCCTCTTCCCACTCCACCTTCCCAGTTCTGGACACCCCTGGGCTGTTCCTCATGCTCTTTTTCCTCTCTTCTTATCCCCTCTGTAGCATTTTGCCCTTTATAGGCCCTTCAGGGTCACCTGCATTGCTGATGGGCTCAGCTGTGCCCTGCAGGGGGGCCATGGCAGGGCCGGTTGGAACCGTCCAGAGCCGGCTGTGCCCGGCACGGGGCAGTCCCAGCCTCACCTCACACGCCCTGCAGCCGGCATGTGGCCACAGACACACAGAACTGATCAGATCTACTGACATCGAAACAACGTTAGATTATTACGGCAGCACATGATGGAAAGGCAGGGGAAATGTTTTTAGGGTAGAGTCAGGAGGAGTGAGCTGGCAGCCAAGCAGTTCTAACATGGAGGGCATAAGATTCTCAGCATTGAGGAGGGAGAGAAGCATGTCAAGGAAAAAGAGTGGGATAAGAGGGTTTTGGAATTAGAAATCTGCTTGAGTTAGTCAAAAGCTTGACCCTTGTGGAGGGAAGTCCCTGAGTGTTTCCCTGAGAAGGTACTGGCATGGAGTCTGTCATCCCATCATTCAGGCAAGACATCTGTTGATTTTACTTGCAGTGGCAGGTAAAGGAGTCAAGGTGCAAGTCCCTGACTTGGAAGGCTTGAGTGTCAATGATGTTTAAATTTAAAGTTGACAGTGACATAGCCCAGGTTTGAAAAAGAAGTAAGGTGGCAGCCTTTCCACGCAAAACCTTACGGTGCTGTGTGTTGACTTGCATGCAACTGTCAAACTGTGGCCAGAAATGAAGGGGCTGTTGTGTAGCTTCTGGCCTCACAGCAGCACATGCTGTCATTTGTCTTCCATGACTGCTGCCTACCATGTCTCCTTCCATCTTTTGTCCCTTCTGTTTTTTTGCTGGCTGTTGCAGCGTCAGGGGTCACTCAAGAGATGTTTCCAGTTTGGTAGTACGTCAGAGAACTGGGTTCTGATGTTTTCATTACATCCCAAGAGAATTAAAGGAGATACAAACATCTGAGCACCTCTGACCACTTGTCACATGGCTGCACTAGGTCAGTCCTTAGACGGAGAACAAGGCTGTTAACCAGTGACTGAAAATAAGCATTGTTTCTTGGTCTCTTCATGGAGTGCCAAGGAGTCATTCTGTCAAATACATAAGCTATTTTCAGTTTAGCCATAAATAGTTTTCATGTGTTTTGTTTTGATCATTAGTATCTCAAATTGGATTTCTTCCTTAACTTTGAGAAGACAAGTTAATGCGTTGTACATGTCCCTGACTAGATGAGAAATGAAACATTTTGACACGAACATTTCTACAGCTACACAAAAAGGAACTCGTTGAAGTGCAAATGCTGGCTCACGCGCATAATGAGCAGCTAGTGAAACTTGATTGCCTAAATGTTCATGAAAAAGTAATTGCAAACAGTATTTGTTCAAGTGTTAAAATATTCCAGTACTTGCACAAAAGTATTGGTGGAGTTTGCTAACCTTGTCTTTCACTGTAGTTTGTTCACATAAGATTTTTGCATATTTGGAAAGTTATCAGAAATTTGACAGGGTGATGTGATGAAAGTCAGGCTATCTGGAGAGGCTGAAAAAGGGAAGCAAGAGCGAAGAAAGAGAAGTAAGAGTGAAGTAAGTGTTATACTCTGAAGAGGAGAAGGTTATAGCTCTGCTGCAGAAAGCAAGGAGAGGAAGCAGGGAAAAATATTTTGAGCAGAGCTCATGGAGAGATGTAGCTGCAATTAAAGAGGAATTGGCAAGTGGGAACACATAACAATTTTATTGGAAGATGGCAAGTGATTTTCCTGGTGTTAAAACATACTGATGAATTTCACATGATAGTGGTTTTTTTTCTTTTTTTTTTTTTTTTTATGTAACTTTTTCTTCATATGGCATGCTAATTGTATCCCTTTCCAGTAAGCTTATAGTCACTGTAAAACCTTGAGCCGTTCTGGCTAGTTTTCTTTCAAACACCTTTATTGTGCACAGGAATAAAGTGGGGTTAGCACAGAGGGGGTTATAAAGGGTCTCATGACAATGCAAAATTTCTGGAGAATTCAGGAATATATACCTGCTTTCAGGAGACAAAAAAAAAAGGGGAAAAACTCTGTTTAATCCTGGCCTTTTTGTGTTAGGTTCACTTCTCTCTTCTGACACTTGATTATGTCTTTTCTGAGTTTGAATAAAAGTGTAGTTCTCTTTTCTTGTAGATAAGATCACTACTGCTGGGAGCTACTTTCTGTGGGTAGTGTACATGACTGTTTTGTGTCCTGGAAAGTGATAACTTTCCAAGCGTGTGTGGTTTCTGTGTCTTCCCCCTGCCCTACAGTATTTAATGTCTGTGATCAGGCTGAAAGAACATCTGCTTTCTGCCAGTGAGAAGATGGCAGAAGGGCCTCAAGGTTGCCAGCAAATTCTTGTGAAGCAGCACAAAAATGAAGGCTGATGGTGTTACTGCTGTGCAACTGTCCTGTGGGCAGACTTCACCCATTCAGACAGGAAATTTTTGGTAACTGGGAATTTCGGTGCCATAGGTTAGTGCTTTTCCTTCGGATCTTGTAGCCTTGTGACTTGTTGTTTATCCCTTACTCTGAAAGGAATGTAAGTTTTGTACTGCAAGAGTAAGTGCTCATGTAACTAACCCTGTGTCGTAGTGCTTGCCCTTGAGTTGGCTGAATCAGAACTGGACATTTAACTCATTTCAGATATTCCTAATGTTTAAGCTTTTCATTCCTATAATGTTATTGTTCTTGTAATGTGAATTTGTTGTTGGTTTATTGGTCCTTTTAAAGTAATACCTAGGTCCTTTCTTCTTCTTAAAAGAAATCAAAGAACAGGTAGATGTGCTGATTTTTTTGCATAGGGTGATAATACAGATTTCCCCACATGAACAGAAAAAGCAAATGGTAGCAACAGCATTCTCTGACTTATCAGCAAGAGGTAAATGAAACCTAGAAATAGCTCGTACAGCTCTTTGACCTATAGGGGAAAGTATGGATTTGTGAATCTGCTGTATCTTCAGAGCTTCACTAGAGCATGTGGGACTGTGATTAGCAGCAGCACAGCCTTGCCCATAGATACAGCACACTCATTCTGCAGTGACAGTCAGAGGAGCTGCCTGAAATCTGCACAAGACATCCTGGCAGTGAGGAGGAGGACGTGATGCTCCGCTGTCTGAATTGTCACGTTTTGTCTCTTCCCCCCCTGTGGAGATCTGGCTTTGTACTTAATGTAGGAGGAAGATTTATTTGAGGACCAGAGGATGGGCAGTGTAGCAGACATAAAAAGGCAGTTGCTGTCTCAGGATAAGATCACTGTGGCATTAATGATGCTGAATGAGCATGGAAGACATGGCTGAATCTCTAGTCTTCAGCCCATTATCATAGTTAATCTGTTCCTGCATCAGGTACCTCAGGCACAGTCTGGTGCTTTGAGTAATTTGAGCACTCAGGGGTTCATAGCAGTTCCTGATTTTCCTCCAAGGTGGCTTATCAGTTACTGCACTGGTTTTAAGCCCAGTTTCTGCAGACACTAGTATCTCCTGGAGGCTTGTCTTAAGTTCTGGATGGTAACAGTATCTTTATTTTATGTCATTTTCCTTGCTACTCTCTAGAAGCTCTAGATGTCTCTTTAGCAGCAGTAAATGCCTTTGTAAGAGAAGAGGCTAACAGCATTCAGCAAGGGCCTCTGGAACAGTGTAACTTGGAAGCTGATGATGACGGGCTCTAAGCTGGAGAACTGCTCTGAGCATTCCTCCTGTGCCATTAGCCTGAGTTATCCCTCGTGAGCTGTACTCTGTATGGCTCCAGTGTCTCCTGCCTGGTGCTGATCACTCTGCTCTTAGCTCAGCAGAAACCAAGGATTACTCAGCACCTGGCAGAACATGGTTATGTAAGAACGGTAATTAGATAATTTAATGTATTTATTTTCCTGTTATTTGTTTCTTTTCCATTCTTCAGTTATTACATATGACCAACTAGACAAAACCCCTCTGTTCTCTTGAGTAATTCCCTCTATTTTTTTCAAAAGCATATAGATATTTCATTTAATCCTTTG
The DNA here is from genome assembly GCA_024611195.1 of Ceyx melanurus. Classification (NCBI taxonomy): domain Eukaryota; kingdom Metazoa; phylum Chordata; class Aves; order Coraciiformes; family Alcedinidae; genus Ceyx; species Ceyx melanurus. The sequence continues at coordinate 45,709 of JANHGL010014375.1, forward strand.
CAGCCTCCCTTTGTGGCACCTGCTTATTTATCACTGTCTTTAAGATCCCTTTTCCACTTGGTAATGTTCTTATTTTTGGTCCCTTGGTTGCTGCTATTGTAAATTAATATCCAGTAAGATTTATAGCTGTGAGACTTGTACAAATAATCTGTCTCCCCCATTTAATAGCTTAACAATAAGATACCTTTGTTATTTTCTAATGATACTGTATGTATAATTTCTAGATAAATTTTTTCACGTATGTCATGAAAATTTAGGTCAGCAATGGAAAATGGTCTGGCAGGCTACAAATTGCACTGCATCATGGGCATAGAGATTTTTCAAAGTATATAGGTGGTGAACCCATTATAGCTTTACAATGATTTAACCTTTTCTTAGCAACTGACATTGTAAACCCTTCACTGATGCGGTATAATGTAGTACCACATAAAGTGCTTGGGGTTTTTTATTGATTTATTATCTCATTTAAATGCACAAGGAAAAAATAATTTGATTTAATTTCTGTTTAATAGGGCTACATGGAAAAAGGCTGTATGTAAATTTTTTTTAATTCCAGTAGCATTTTTTATAACTTTTCATTCTCCTGCTCCTCCTAGATTGCATTTAGCTTCTTTAAAAATAGGGTTTTTATATCGTTAGGTACCCTTTTATATGAAATTTGTTATTTCTCTATTAAGGAAAAAAAAAAAAAGAAAAAGATTAGGCTGTGACATACATAGATTTATCCAAGTAGTGCTGTATGTTGTAGGTTGGGTTTTCTTGGCCCTGTGTTTTAAGAATTAGCACCAACCATATGCTGTTTGCCTTTGAGAACTATTAGAAAAAATAATGTAATTTTGTTTTCTCTCATATTTGCTTGATTGGCATTCAGTTTTTCACAATGTAGCCTTTGTCCCAATAGATCAGTAAATAGTTTCAAATAGACTCTGTCCTGCTGATAGGGATACTCTTCTCAGCCAAAACAAGAAAACCATTGGCTGCAGAATCAGGTCCTTCCTGAGATTGAAACATTAAGGGATGGGTGATGAGTTGTCCTTGTGACTTGTTTCATGCTTCCCATGTCTGCATACAAGCAAGAGAGATCCCAGATCTCAAATACAAAGTTTTACATTTATTTTGAGTGGAGGTGAAGAAAAAGAGCTTTGAATGAGAGGGCGGGTGTTTGTTTTTAAATATGCTAACTTCAGTAAGTCTGAGCTGAGTAAGGCTAGCTCAGTGTGATGGGTTTATTGTGAAAAGCTTTCCATCTCTAGTTTGTTATTCTGTGTAACATGGATAGATAAAAATGATGGGACTGGATGTTAGGGTAATTATTTTGATTGATGATTTTTTTCCCGAATGAATTTATTTTTTTTTCTAAAAGTGTGTTTTATATGTACAACCAATAAATGCTTTTTATATGGTCTTTCAGCGTGAGAAGCTGATACATGAGTTGGAGGAAGAAAGACATTTAAGACTTGAGAGCGAAAAAAGATTACGGGAGGTGACCCTGGAGTCGGAGCGGAGCAGAGCTCAGATGCGTGGGCTGCAGGAACAGTTTTCCAGGTATGTTGTCTGAGTAAACTATGGTCAGAATATGGGGAGAACATACTTTGGTGCAAAAAGACCAAACTAACCTGTTGATAGCATCAGTGGATGGAATCTAAGACACAAGCTATTTCCCTTTGAAATTCTGTAGCAATAATGGGCTTTTGGCTAAATGGTTGTTAGCATCCTGTGAAACTTACAAGGCTTACAGCATCATTCTATGTAGTAGTGAAAATTTTCATTTCTAGAGATTCTTGCATTTTTTAGAATTCCCAATAATTTTCTAAGTAGAGGTCTTCTCAAAAAGCACATTTTTAATAAGTCAATATCTGGTTGGTTGTTTCTGTTAACCAAGAAGAGTGGGTTTGATAAATTTTAATAAAGAGAAAAAAAAAAAAGATCCTTTTTACCAGCTGGGCAATCACCCTGCTTGAACATACTTCAAATCTCTTCTTACACTGCCTGAACCAAAGCTCTGTGCCAGAACACAGCTCCACTTACAAGGGAGCCATCTTAGAACTGGGATTTAAGACAAACCATTCATATGATGACAGTAAAGACTTGAGTTATTATTTTCATGATGCATGATGAGATCTTGTACATCAAACAGAATTCTTTATCTTTTTTGTCATATGAACGGAAACAAAACAAAATCAAAAGAGACAGTAGAATTTTATGTTGTTTATTAAAAAACGCTGTGGATTTTTTTCTTTGATTATTTTTGTTGGGTTTTTTAGAGTTTTCTGTGTTGGGCATTTTTTCTGCTTTTTTTTCTCCCTCATTGTCTGCCATGGTGCTTCTCTCATCTGAAACTGAGTTTCTAGGCAACACTGCAAAAGCCATTAAAAGCAATAATAAATTTGTTACGATCTGTTATTTTGTTTTTGGAAAATTTCCATTAATGCTGTTTGGATTTAAAAAAAAAAACAACTGTCAAAGTGTTCAGATAAGTCTTGAAATTCTCTCATTAAAAATGCTATTTCTTTTTTTAGTTTTCTGTTGTTCTGTGAGCTTTTACTTATTCTGATGAGACTCCCTGAGTAATAAGTACAAAATAAATCCACCATATGTGTATCTTGGTTAAACTATTTTGCCTATTATATTTAATCTTTTTTTATGGAAGAATTTATTGAGGTCCTGATTTTAGAACAGTATTATTGTTACAATTGCTAGAAGCCTTTGAAATAAACTTTAAAGATATTGGAGCCATGGTTAAGAAAAGAAGGGATGAGGTGAAGCCAGTCTCCAGAGTAACGTGACCAGTAACTTCGTAAAATTTTAACTGTTGCATATTCAGATCTTTTTAGGGCAACCCTTCATTATTCCTGTGAAGCTGCTGTAGTCTGGTTCACTTCTACAGTGTTTCTGAAAAGAATAATTATTAGTTAGGATCTCTGCAGTCCACTCTCTTCAAATGAATCCATTCTTTTTCTTCCATTACTATTTGCAGTCTAGCTTGATCTGATCTATCAAGAAGTAGAGGGATGGAAGTTCTTTGGATTGAAGTTGTTTGTTTGGGTTTTTTTTACCTCTGATTTAGATAAAGGTGAATGCCATCTTAATCAGTGTGATGTATGTGGTAAGGCTGGCTGATGTGTGAAGACAAACTTAAATAGTACTTTTCATCAATGGCACCTTTGTTGGTGAGGGCTTGATTACTGATGATGAAATCTGCCTTTGGCTTCATTGGGATATGATCTTATTTTAGACCAGATTGTAGGAAGACAATGTATCACTTAAATATTTCATGAAGCAGCTTAGAGGTTATCTTTCTTATGTTTAGTTGAATATTATGGTATTTACTTACACAAATAGACTTTCTCCCTAAACAAATGTATTTTTTATTACCTTGCCTGAGCAAATAATGAAACTAGCAACTGGATACTCTTGTGCTGCTTAGGGATTCTTTATTATTTGAAGGATTTAAAAAAATATTTTTTTTTCAACTTGAAAACATATAAATGGGAAAGAGAGGTGATGATGGGAGATGTTGAAATCAATAAAATCAGAAATACTTTGTAAGAAGATGACTAGAGAGTAATACCTCGGGCCCAAACATTCTGGCTTTCAGAGGCAGATTATCTAAAGTAAGAACATACATTATAGTAAAAAATATTTTAAATATGTATAATTCCTGAACTGAGTGGATTTACATAGACACTCATACATATATATGCATAGCAGTGGGTTAAACTGTGATTTGGAGGATGTATTTTTGCATCTCAAAATATTTTTTCTGCCTCTTTGAAAGAATGAAACATAATAGTTTGTGGAAAGCTTTAAGTTGACCTTTGTAATCAGGGGAGGAAAGCTGCCTATTCCTATCTGAAATTGTGTGAAAACTTTAATCTGTCATATAAGCATATAGTTGGAGATGGAGGACTTCTGAAGGCAAGGAGTTTTTTTATTGATTGACGTTTCTGTTCTTACCAAGTAAGCAATATTGCAGGCTAGCAGTCTGAAATAAATCGAAGTTCTCTTTCTTAGCATCTATATAAATCTACCAAAGCCTTAAAGTGACACAGTGGTTAGTTTGATAAATATGTGACAGTTCCTATAGAAGGAGAAAGAGCTTTTAAAACCAAATTTTTTTCCCAAAATTTTTATCTGTGGAGTTTAATTATTTTTTTTATGCAGTTAGTTAGAGGTGAATATATTTCAGGTGTGGAAAGATCCTGCAGGAATACCATTTAATGCTAGAGCTAGGATTTTACCCTGTAGTCAGATGCAGTTATTTTTGCATTGCCTTAGTGCAATCTCACATTGAGGTGAAATCCTTGATGTTTTCTTTCTCAAAATCACTGAGACCTGTTGTGTTCCTGCAGCTGTTCTGTTAAATTCTGAGGCCCTTTTTGGCACAACAATGTATAGATGAATGTTGCTCAAATGCACAAAGACTAACCCTTTAAATGCCTATCAGCCCAGTTTCTTCCAAGGCAGTCATGCACCCTGACTTTCCCATTTTGGATGTTGGCAACTGTCGCTGTGGGTCAGGGAAGATACACTGCAATTCTGCGATTGTTCTGGGTTTCAGCTGTCCTTTTCCTGCTTTCAGCATCTTCCTACAACAGTAGGAATAGAAATGCAACAACCCTGCCCAAAGCAGGAGCTGTGATTTATAGTGTCACTCTAAAAACCACACTAATACACGTAATCTAAATTTATTACATTTCTCTTCTGTACATCAATAAGTGATAGAAATTGTTGTCTCTTGAGTGCATATAGTACATGTGACTCCAAACTGGGATTAAATGCTAAAGCAGTAAAAGAGGCAGTTTTACTTAAGTTATTTTGATTACTGTCTTGGTCTAAATGAAACAAGTTCAATAAACACACTATTGTAAAGTATATCTGTAAACAGTAATTGAGGAGGCTACTATCAAATCTTAAAATCCCTCTGGGTAAATTTCAAAACTTCTTTCAGTTAAGATGATGTTTATAGGTATCAGTGTCTGCAACTGGAAAACTGCCTCAGGCTTTTAAGAATGAATGTTATTGGAAAAGTAGGAAATGGTCCTTGTTTAATCTGCTGGGGTCCTCTGTATGGGATGAGTGCAGTTCTCATTAGATTGTATTTCAGCATTTCCCTCACATTAATATTGACCACGGGGTTAAGCCTGTCACTTCTGACAAGGGGAAAAATGACTACTACAAATCTGAGAACCTGCACATAAAATGACTGCATGGCTGTTGGTTTAAAAACATCCTACCTGGTTTTCCTCAATTACTGTTAATTCCCCTTGCTCCATTCTGTCTCATCAGCAGGTGAGTGCAATGCTAACTTTTTCCCTAGCAGCTGCAAGAAGATTTTTGGCATTGCATTATCATGTTCATGTTGCATCATCACATGGTAATTTCTAAAGCTACCACATCTGCTTGATCTGGAGGTCACCACCCGCTAGCACTTCAGTGACCTCACTGCCATGACTGGTAATCCATATACAATAGAGACTACCTGAAAAGTATAAACCCGTAGGACACTTAAGTAGCCCTTGTGGTTGGTCAGTTTGTGTAATGTCAATTGAATGCCATTTTAAAGCATTAATAATGTTTTAATCTAGTTTCTGGGGAGATCAAAATGCTCTCCTGGCAGCCATTGATGGTATTGCTTTGATTCTGTCATAGCAGGGATGAGTAAAATATTATGTGGGAATTTGCTCCTTGTCTCAGAGGAAGATTATAGAAAGAGCTGTCTCCAATTCTGCTCTTCTCTTTTGTGTAGTTCTGCAGTAATCCCCTATCATCCTCCCTTCATGGCCTGTACTCAGGTTATTGGAGGAGCAGTGTCACAAAGATAGAGTTTATATCAAAGGCTGACCTTGTCATCCTGCCCTATGTTTTTAGATACAGTCAGATTTTATTAGACGTACCTGCATGAAATGTTACCAAGAAAACTAGGAAGTTTAAAACACAGCCTGCTGCCTTGAAATTGCTCCATGTCTGCTGGGTGTCTCACTTGTGCACTTGCTCCCTCCTTTGTGGCTGACTACAGGCTGTCCCTCTTCACACATGTTGTGGTAGGTTGACCTTGGCTGGTTGCCAGATTCTCAACAAGCTGCTGTCTCACCTTCCTTAACAGGACTGGGAGAGAAGATAGTAAGAAAAAAAATCTCATGGGTTGAGGCAAAGACAGAAGGACCACTCACCAATTACCATCAGGGGGAAAGCAGACTTGGGGTTCAGTTTAATTTATTGCCAATTAAAAGTAGCGTAGGAATAGTGAGAAACCAAGACAGACCTAATAATACTTTCTCCTACCCCTCCCTTCTTCCAGGCTCAACATCATATCTTTGTTCCTGACTCTTCTGCCTCCTCCCCTGAGCAGCATGGTGGGTGCTGGGGGGTGGAGCTGCTGTGATTGGTTCAGAACATTTAGAATCATAGAATCATAATGGTTGGAAAAGACTTCTAGGATTAAGTCCAACCTTCATCCTAATATCTCTCTAATCACTAGACCAGAGCCTCAAGTGCTACAGCTACTTGGTTTTTAAACACCTCCAGAGATGATGACTCCACCACCATCCTGAGCAGCCAGAAACTACATTAACTTCATCTCTGCTGCTCCTCACACTTTTCCCCTGCTTCAGCATGGGGTCCCTCCCACTAGGGTCTTTTGAGGGCTGAGGGGTCTCTCCTGTGTGTGGTGTCAGGGAAGTGGGGCTGACCTTTGCTCCAGAGGCACCAGTTCTGGGGCTGCCACTCTTGCTGCGCTGGGCAGAGCTCTTTCACGGGAGGGCTGCTTAGCTCTTGGCTGGACTTGGGACGTGGTGTGAATACTGCTTTACTGGGGTTCCGACCTAGTGCTTAGGGTATTGATCTTGTCTTTTGATGAGAATTGACAGAGTTAAAGAATGAAGTTTCTTTTAGATTAGAACTGATGGGCTGAGTATATTAGTATTTTTATTTATGTGCATGTATGACACCTAGGTACATATTTCATCCCTATTTGTTGCTCAGAACTGTCAAGCACTATTTTAAGTAAGATCAAGGAGCTTTTGTGTGAACAGATTTCACCTGGCAGAAAATAAAGTAATGGTTTTACTAAACCCATGAAATAAGCCCAAGAAGGAGGTTGCCCCAACTTGTATATGGAGTTTGGTCCAACTCAGTTCCTGGGCAACTTTGAACTAAATATGCTGGTTTCCTGTTGCTTGACCAACAAGAAGAAGAAAAGGGAATTCTGTAATTTTTCATACCAGGCTTAACTTTTTCCACTCTTCTGTGTATGAATATGGTGGCTTTGAAAGTACATACACATGAAAATATCATCAAATAATGTGTTATTTCAGTTTTCTTCAAAAAATACAATTCTCATTCTCATGTTAGAAGCCATCTGGTTGAAATACGTATTTTCATACAGAAGTTAAGAAGAAAAGCAATGAGGTCAGAGTGACTGTAGAGGACTGAAGAACCAGAAGTGAACTTGAAACACAGAAGTCATGCAGGGACTGGAAGTTATAGCAAACTATGCTGCATGATGTATGTTGACTTGTGCAACACTTTGAGAGCAATGGATTGCTTTGCTTCAGGCATTATTAAAGATGCACGTAGAGGTACATGCAGTTCCCAATCTTCTGCAGCCTCTTCAGATGCTGAAGCTACATTAAGAGCCAGCCCTATTTCAGTACCCCGATGCACTAGTAAATCATGTGCTGGTGTTTCACAGCAGCTCTTTGTTGCTGAAAGGTTCGTTTAAGGGGTCCAGAGAAATAGGTAATTTTTATCTTCCACGGACAAAACCATGGCTGTCTGTGTGCTCAGAAAAGCCTGGGTTTGGTTTGTATTTATGTATATGCTGACAGTATGCGTCATACTTGTATTTCTGGAAGGCTGCTTCTATTGCCTTTTACGGATTTATCAGAGCATGAAATGATACTCTGCTTCCTCTGTTCTAGCTAGCAGTACAATTTAATAGGATATGGTGGGGTTTTTTTCCTTTGCATAATGTAATAGATTAGCACCAAAGTAGTACTAAGTTGGAGTGCAAACCTTTGGTGTACCCTGTCTTTTAAAACATACAAGACAGAGCCTAACATAAAAAACAGTATCAACATTTTCACCACAATTTAACAGTTGGTTACCAGTGCACATATACAGGTCCACACACAATGTATAATCCCCTCCATGCATTACTTTTTGTAATAGAAAGATGGTTTTAATATTCTCTGCACTCCCATACCATGCTCCTGACCAATCAGAATCTACCTATATTAGACAGTGCATGGTATGTATCAGTCATCTTGTTATATGACTCTGTCATTACAAAGTGACAGATCCCCCTGAAGGTGAAGGAAGATTCTGGAAGCATGTACCAGATAATACTGTGCTTGAAATTAAGAGCAGAGGGTCCTGTGCAGATGTAATGATGAGGTTTACAGACCCATTTATGTCAGACGACAGCGAAAACCTCATTTTGGTGAGATTGCAGACTCCCTTGCTACTGCTGTTTGTAGAGATCAAGGTTCATGTCTGATGTTCATGTGCTGTGAAATCCTGTAGCTGGTGAAGATCGCAGCTCTGTGCATTTCATTTTGCACAATAATAGGTGTATTTTTGCAAGTATTTCTAGCTACAGATAATTCTCCATGGAGAAGAATGTTTAGATTTATGAAAGGACGGTGCCAATAAAGGAGATAAGTTCTGTTATTAATGTTGCTGCCTAAGAGCTGTGCAGTCATGTGTGGTAAGATGTTTTCCAAGGTAGAATTGACCTGTGGATGTAAGGAGTTCTTTACTTGTTGCTGGTTTTCTGTTCTTATAGATGTATTTTTTAAATCACATTGGAACATGCAGAGTCAAAGTCCCGACTGTTTCTTGCCTGTGGAATTCACCATTTTGGTTTCCTTTGAGCTTGGGAAATCAGAAAGGCAGAGATGTGTCACATGCTATTCTGCAATTCCTTGTTGTGATATAAGGTAAAGAAACTAATAAAACCCAGCACATTGCTTCACGTTTTAAATAAAAAGTTCCCTTTGCTGCACGTGATAGATACCTTAATTCCAAGGGCCAGCAGAAGGATCAGCAGAAAATAATTTCTTTTAGTTTATTTTTTTCTCTTAAGTCAAGCCATTTGATATTAATTAACTGTGGTCTAAAGTAGCATCTTATAAATTGTTTTCTTTTAACACTATCTTCTTAATTCTGAGCCATTGTTTTGGGAAATAATCTATCCTGAATATAGTGTAAGATTGTCATTTTTTCTTCAAAGCTTGCCATGATTTTCCCCTATGTGAAAAAACAAACTCCTTCATGCTTAGGTCCCCTTTACATTTGGAGGTATGATATATGTATATATTTATATACAATTAAGGCATTTTTACAAAGATCATAAAAGGATGAAAGGTAATTTTAAACACAAAATCATATGGAAGCTAGAAAGCTAGAAGGGCATGTAACTCATGAGAAAGCAGGAATGTAGAACAGCTGTTCTGTCTTGGTCTTCCCTAAAGTAATAGCATATATATCAATAAAGATTGAAAAGGATGATCCAAGATCACAAGATAGAAAGTGAAAGGTAACCACTTAAAGAATTACATAGATTCAGCCAGGATTTCTTCATCATGTTATAGGTACCACGTGTAGTCAAATAACCACTGACAATTACTTGTGTAGGCAGTTGAAGAATGAGTGAAGTCCCAAAGGAGTGCTATTTACTTACATGTAACTAAGAAATTGTGCACAGAAGATTAGATCCATTTGTTGTTATGTTCTTCATGAAAAGACTAAATTATGGTCCCAGTGCTCAGTTCAGTTGCCTGTGCTCTAATAAGTACCTTCTGAGAAACTCTTACAGGAAGAGGTTTTTTGTTATGTGCAGTGTACTTGGAGAACTGCTGTGGCGAACAATGCTCTGTAGTATCTCTCTTGAAGTGCTTTAGATGTTAGAACATGGCTCGAGTCAGATGCTGCATCCTCAGTGGCAGATACAGATTATCTGCTTTAGGAATACTTTCATAATGGAAAAAAAAAAAAAAAGTGATTTCTCATGTCCTGCCATGTGAGGTTAATTCTCTACTTGACCCATTAGAAACTCCTTCCAACCAAATGTATTAGAATAATTTTTACAATGTTTTGCAGAAAAGATGATAATACATGGTACATTTAAAGGTGACAAGCTTTGGTCTAGACTGCAATGATAAAACTGTAAATCACTTTTGTATGTGTGTTGAAAGTTCATGTGTGCTTTAAAAATGCTAAAATGGAAATTGCCTTTGCTTAAAGACCATATCATATAATCAGTTCTATATAGTATGCCCCTCCTTGTTAATGGATTGTACTATTGACATACTTTGAAGAAGTATATAGTAATGGCTCCACATAATCTGAAAATTCTTACTTCAAGATGAAGGCCAATCTTATAACGAAGTGAGTTTTAAAATATCAGTAATTCTTTCTGCCATGTTTCCTATGAAAACAAGAGAGGTTTTCTTTATAATTTTAGTGGAAGTCTTTACAGTTTAGTTGATGTGTGTAAAAGCCAGATCCATCCTTCTGAACCTGAGCATGGAAAAGTTCCCTATTCAGATTGTATGTTGTATTTGTTGTATTTGTCTTTTAAAAATGTTATCTCAATTTCATAATGTCTGTATATAAACAACAAAAAAAATTAAAAAGGAAATGGAGGAAATACACATTTGAGAGGAATACCTGGGATGGTAAAGATCTTGAATCCTTACTCTAGAATATACTACAGAGACTCACCTTTGAAACAGCATTGTAATTTACATTTTTGAACTTAATAGTTCAAAGAGATCTGTGTAAGTGGAAATTATGTCCCAGTAAAATGATTACAGAAGTTCAACTAGGTAAGGAGAACAAGCAAGAAGAAAGCTGACAGAGAACAGATGGTACGTTAGGGTCTGTCATGAGTGGCAGTGGTAAATGTGAAGACTCTTTCTAAAAACATCAGTCTGGTTCGAGGTACAGGATTTTCTACCAGAGTTGTTTTCTACACCAACACATTGACTCAGTCTCTCTTCAAAGTCTTCTCTGTCCCGGGAGTGTTCTACAGTGGCACCTTTTATTAATTACCCCTCTCTGGATATGAAATGGAAATGACAGGAAGGTTGTGAAGCTTTGGCTGCATGTGCCTCTCATGACTGGTGGTCAGTCATACATATGCTCATCCCAGGCATTGATGTGCTGCCCACACTTTGGGACTGATTCCTTCACAGTGGGTAGTTCTCTTGGGGGGTCTAAAAGGCACACTTTTAAAATCAATATGTATGTTGTTAGTTAAGACTGATCTCTGATTGCATGATTAGATTGAAGTCATTACCCTGATAACATAGGTTTATTCCATTTGAGTTTACTGAGCCCCATCATCACACTTGTGGTACCTTTTGTAATATGATTATAAGCCTGCACTTAAAAGGCATATCTGGTATGTGATTTGCAGGTTATAGACTGTTTCTCTTTATTAATGGATCAGAGAGAAGCATGAGTAAATGTTCACAATCTTTGTGGTTGTTTTCCTGTTAGATGCTTGAGGTCCCTGGTATTAATAGTTTTCCTGTACCATAAAACATGTATTCTAAACTGTGAATGTATCATTAATGGGCAGTGGTGTATATTCAGATTGATCGTGGTAGATACAGAGCAAATTAAACCATGAAGGAATACTATGATTAAAAAGCTGATATAAAACCAAATGATCTTGATAGTGATAATTCTCTTTTATGGGCATGATTGGAATTTTCAAAGGATCATTGGTTGACTGAATCTAACTTTTACCTTTGCAATTTCACAACAAATTAAGATGGGGAGCCTACACTCCCATTCTAATTGCAAGCAGATCAAATCTGATACAGAAAAGTGGATTTGTAGGATACTGGTGTTCCTCCTGCTCTCGTTCAGGGTAAAAGGGAAGGAGTGCTTCAGGTGCCATTGAGGAGTTTGTGCAGATGTACAAATATGTGGTACAGGGCATACAAACATTTAATCCTGAATGTTATTCCTCTGAGGAGAATAGTTGGGGAATCCTTTGTCTCGTTTAGATTTCAAAGCAAGATTTTCTGGTTTTGGTGTGTTTATGAGGCAGGGAGGAGAAGATAACTTCAGAGAAAATGTTCTAAAGGGAATGGTACAGGCAGCAGTATAGGAAAAAGGCACGGAAATGCCTCTGGCTTGCTGTTGCCTGTTGCATCTGAAGGTAGGCCCTGTAGATTGGAACTTCTGCTCTTTTCAGGCATTGTAGAATTTTTTCTTTACTCACAGTTTGCATAGCAGGCTTACTAATGCTGATCTGCAAGTAAAGAGCTGGTCTTTAAATGTGACCGGTATGTAATTTGTATATATAATCAGTTTGTCATCCTGCTCTGCACAACCTCTTAAGTACCTACACTAACTAATGAAAATAGAATAGTTTATCTGCCTGACTTGAGGTGGTAATATATTTTTTTTCAACCTAGCAGCAATTTGTAGTCCACACAGATTGCGTTGCTTCACAGGAGAATTATTATGGTAATTTTATTTTTATCTTAGAACTTGTAATTATTCCACAGTATTGTTCTCAAGGAAGAGGCCATGCAGCAGTTCATTTGTTTTTCAGTGCTCAAAAATGGACAAGGCAACTGAAAAATTTAGTTTTAATCTTTTTCTTTTATCAAAATATTTGTCTGTGTGTGTTTTCCTCTATGAGCACATATAAAATAGGATTATTAAAATTTGCAGTGAGTATATTTAAAGCTGAAAAGTTATTAAGTGCAAACTGGTTTGGAGTTTTGCTTCTTAGAGTATATGATAAACATTCAAAGAACAGAATGCAATGTGTTTTTATTGAATAGCCTTATAGACCTGGTTCTTTTAATTATTCATCACTTACTCTAATACTACATTTTCTGGATACTCTACAGGTGCATCCTGTGGGATTTAGGCATAAGAAGTTTGTTTCAATTGCATGGATGTTGCTTATACATTTTCTCGATATATTTAATGGAACCTGCTTAGAGGAAAAATGGTATTTGAAAAAGAAAGATGGTTTTACTTCATCAGTATCAAGGACAGCTGTGAGGTCTGTCTTCAGTCCCATTTGAAGGAGAAGCTTAAGATTCTCACTGAACTGGGATCTAGACCTAGCAGAGGGAATGTTGCTGAAAGGAATGGGCATGTCCCTGCTTAAGGATGAAAGAAACACCAAAGGACAAATGCTACAGTTAAAGTAATCTGACATGATTCAAACTATTCAATTAAATAAGGGAAATTGGTGGGTCAGATCCTCACCACCTCTTGAAAGATGCTAGGTGGCTGCACTAAAAACACAACGGTGAGACTCCGCTCTAGCTGGCTTATGGCAGGAACAGACCTAAGTAATTACCTTGGGCTTTGCCTGTAAGGGGCTTATTGCTTAAAATCTTGATTATTTTTTGCAATGCCATTAATCATGCTGAACTTATATGACTAATACATTATAATTTCTAACTCCATAGGGATTCTGTTACAATTTAGTAACAATTACTGTCTGCTATTTCAGATAGCTTTTATTGTAAAGCATTGCCAAAAGTTTTAATGTGATTATCTTTGGTCATAATGTGTGCTTCAGCTTGCAGATACTGTAAGAAAATGTAGATTGATATGAATGATTGTTTCAGTGTAACATGGCTTTAATTCCACATGTAGTGCTTGCCTCATAATTCAAATTTTACAAATTGGGCACTGCTACCCTTCAGTTGCATTGTGTATTAAAATAACATTAACTAAATATGTATTTCAGAAAGCATCAGTTATCTTCCAAGAATGCAGTATAACTATCGACAGGTTCTTCTGAAAAGGTTGTCCTCGGGATGTCAATAGAATGTTGTGTTGCATATAAGAATGAGATCCTCTTGTACCAATCTGATAACTACTGATGTGCTGCAAAAGGATGCGGAGAACCTACAAATCCTGTTCAGAACAAGTCACATTGTAGAGAACACTGAGTGTTTGATGTTGTTGATACGCATTCTTTGTTTACCTGTACCTCGGAGAGGAATTTTCTTTTGTGTCACCCTGTGTCATGTTAACTGAATTCCACTTCAATTGCCTTCTTCTAAATAAGGAATTTTACTCTCCTTGGTTTTCACCACCATTCGATAGGACATGCTGAGGAGGAGTTTCATTTGTCATGAGAAAATTGGTTAGAAGGAGATGTGAGTCGATGAGGCTTAACACTGCAAGGGAAGAGAGATGTCCATAGTCTCCTGATTTGGCACAGGAGGTTGTACTGCACCTTAGAACTTGACATACCTTTTTCTGTGGTTTTAATCCCCCTTTTTGTTTTTCTATAGATGCAAATTTAATTGTCCACTTTTTCATGCCCGCACATAGCAGAGGAAGCACATTCTGCTGTACACGGTGCCTGCACTGGAAACTCAAGTGAAGTCTGTGTTTTGAACTAAGTTTCCATTCCCCTGGAATACAGATTAGATCATTAAATTGTAGTGCCCTTATCGGTGTTTGCAAGCTTCAGAGTCTATTAATTGAATGTGGCATGGGTTGATACACTGTCTCAGCTGATCAGGAGGTAACCTTTTTCTGTCTCTGGGTATGGGTTTCTTCCTTCATCCTAAAGCCTTTTTAGAGGTACTGAGTTGATTGTGGTTTCATTGCTGTGTTCCATTTGTCTTCAGTTGGCAGATGCCTTCCAGCTTGTTTCTACTAACCATAAGAAAGCTAGTCCTGTAGATCATGTATACATGATAAGCAAAGAACAGTAAGCCTTTGTGTATACTACTTTTTTTTTCTGGGAAAAAAAAAAAAAGAACAAACAGTAAGAAACTGGAGAATTCTTACCACCTGTACTACTTTCTGAAAGGCAGGTAAGGCAAAGCAATGTGATCAGTAGATTAGAAAGCCAGGGAGTTGACTGGCTTCAAAACTGCAGTTACAGTCATGGTATATCAAAGTGAATCTTTTTCAGAAGTGATTCACAGTGGAAATCTCTCCCTATGGCTTGTTGAATGCAAGGTATCTCAAAATAGGAATTCTGTTCAAGACAAAGTATTTCTTAATCTTCTCAAGTACTGTAAATATCTGCTGCTACTACGCTTCTGTTCTCAAGTGGAAGAGAACAAACAAACAAACAAACCCAATATGTCAATGTCAACCTTAAAAGGCAAATGTATATCAAAGTCAGTTCTTCATTTTAAGACTCAACTCTTCTTAGAGAAAAGGCCTCATTTCATCTAAGACTATGCAGTAGTGAATAGTGGGAGAGTATGTTATATTGGTGTGAATTTACTGTACAACCTGTTAAAGGAAGAATGAGGGAGAATTTTGGTTTCAAAAACATTTGAGTTTCACAGAGGTAATTTAGATCAGTTTCTGAAATATTTGTTGAAGACAATTTGAGGTATACAGGGAAGAAGACAATTTCAGTGTATACAAGGAAAAATAATGGGTCACTGGTTTCATACTCAGTGAGTAATCCTGTTGTAAAAATACTTCAAATATTCTACATTTCATTCAGCTCTTGTAGTCATGTACTGAATTGCTGAAATTTATAGCATTGCAAAATAACGAGCAATATTTTTCCCATTCCAGACTTGCCTGCATTTCATTGTGAGGCCTCTTTTGCATATTTTCTGACATATTTAGTGTTTATTGCAGCGCTATATGTATTTTCTCAGTCAGTGTTGTTTGTAATAGGACAATTATACTGGCAACTGCAACGTGAAACACATGCATCATGATCCATTGTAGTGCTGGCAGGATGAGAAATGTCAATTGAGGTTGTTATAAGAGGTTTCCTAATCCTGCTGAACTAAGGAGTGAGATTCTTTCTGAATCATTGCCATCTGGAGTGTATAAAAACGTGAAATAACCTTTTATCATTAGGTTGGCACATGCTACTGAAGCAGTATTGGCATTGATGAAGCTCTAATGAAATTAAATACTATGCACTGAGACAAACTCACTGCTTGATTATTTTGTCTAGGTTCTTTAGAACCCTCCCCTCCAATTTATGAAGGTTATTGAGTAGTTAATAATGTTTTAAATCTAAAAGACTCAGAGTCTTTATTTACAATAATCTGACATTTTAATATGGATATTAATCTAGTTATAAATACAAACCAATGTGCATGTAGTGGTGAGTAATTTGTAATTCATACCATAATCAAGTAATTTAGCTCACTCTTTCTTCTTGACTCGCTCTACTTATTTGACAAGTATTTATTGCCCATAAATTTTAGGGTCTAGAATTAGGCCAAGAGGCTTCATTCCCCACAATGTCAGAACCAATCATGGCACATAATCCTCCCATAATCTGATCATGCCCACTGTAGAGTAGTTATCCAACTATTGCTATTGCATACCCACTCTCCACTGAACTGCTCTTATTTGTAGTATATACAACACTGCTCAGTTTATGCATATTTCTTCTTATATTGGGTTTATTTTATAAATATATATTGACTAGTCCTATCCCTGCTGAACCTTTGCTTTACCAGACTACACTTGCCCAGTTCTTTTTAGCCTGACTCCTGTGCCTGTGGCAATATAAAGGGTTTTTTTCTCAAAGTCAGGAAATGTGAATGTGTATTTCAGATGGATCTTCCCAGTTTCACAGCTATGGCATGCAGCTGGCACCCAGTAAGAGGCCTATATGCATCTATAGGTGACATGTTTGAGAATAACTTCTGGGACTTTCTTTAGCAATACCTTTACAGGTAGGGGAAGCACAGTCTGTGTTCCCAACACTCTTGGTGTTCACACTGCTCCCATGTGACTTCTGTCCTTATCTGTTTATGCGTTTGCTGTCCTGAACCCCATCCTCTCTATCTTCTTTTACCTGTTCTTCCTTCTGTCTCTCTCTGTCTGGATTCTCTTTCACTTAAACTCTAAGATGAGATTCTGAATGGTCAGTATTATAATTCTTGGGTCCAGGAGAGACTGATACTTCTCTATAATTTGCTGTTGTTTAGCAAAGTTTAAATGGTTAGACACATTTCTATTTAAAGGTACTGTCAGATGTAGAATCTTAATCACTTTGAATCTTCAGTCTGTGCCTTTCGTTCTCATTTTGAAGGGTTAAACATTGTGCACTTCAGAGAACTAGATGATGGTCCTCTTTACTCTTCAGATTAAACAATATGAAGGCTGGGAGGTAGGGCTGGATTTAGAAGATGAAGGATTAGGACTGTTTAATTCTTCTGAGGATGGAATTGTGTTCTGTCATGCTTAAATTGAAATGAGCCAGTGATTTTGTGATCCCATAAATATAGTAAATGAGAATATATTTTATTTTAAGCATCTTGTTTAGTCTTCATATATTCTTATGTAATTCTAACAGAAATTTGTTTGCAGTATTGAGATTAATTTCTCATTTAAAAAGTGCTAGACAGTTCTTGTGCTGATTGTCTTTATTTCTACTATATAGACAAACCCAATATACTGCTTATTTTTCTGCAGATGGCATTGCATAGCCTGGAGAAGAGGAGACTGAGGGGGGACCTCATTAATGTTTATAAATGTTAAGGGTGAGTGTAGAGAGGATGGAGCCAGACTTTTCTCAATGTCATCCAATGACAGGACGAGAGGCAATG
>JANHGL010014376.1:6246-18365 GCA_024611195.1 Ceyx melanurus
CAGGCAGGGGGGTTGGACTAGATGATCTTCTAGGTCCCTTCCAGCCCCTAATTTCCGTGATTCTGTGATTCTGTGATAATAGGACAACAAACAGTGGGTGTAAACTGGAGGATAGAAGGTTCCACCTCAACATGAAGAGAAACTTCATTGTGAGAGTGACAGAGCCTGACAGGCTGCCCAAAGAGACTGTGGAGTCTCCTTCTCTGGAGATTTTCCAGCCCCACCTGTATCTGTTCCTGTGTGGGCTGCCCTGGGTGACCCTGCTCTGGCAGGGGGGTTGGACTCAATGATCTCCGGAGGTCTCTTGAGCCTCTACCAATCCATGGTTCTCTGAAATGGGATTCATAAGGAACAATGGGCAGGTGTGTCTTCAGAAAATGACACCTAGTCACTTGCCCTCTTTTAAATTTTCATTTTTTAGCATGTGGCTCTGGTTCTTGAATATCTTTTCCAGAAAAGGGGGATTGCATTGGCAGAAATCTGTAGACCTAAATAGAAGGTGTAGAAAGGGCTGAAACTTTTTTTGCCAAAGGAAGGCTAGGAACAGAGCAAAGGTATTTAACTTGTCTCAGTAAGGGCCAGGTTGAGCTGTGTTGGTTTGGGGGTTTTCTTTATGTTGTGTTTTTTCTTTGTTTGTTTTGTGTGTTTTAGGGTTTTTGTTGGGTTTGTTTGTTTGTTTGTTTTCGTTGTTGTTTCAGTTGTTTTTGTTTTTTATTGTTTTGTTTTGATTTTCTTTCTGTTGTTTGTCTTTGGTTTTGGTTTTTGGTTTCAATTTATATAACCACCTAAATTACGTGTGCAAATCTAATAAAATATTTCAAGACCATGAGGACTATTGGCCTTCACTTACATCTAGAAATCCCTCAGTAAGGCTTATTTTTCACTTTTTGCTTTAGTCTAAAATAGAAAACATAACACTTTTATTAGCAACACTTTTGCAATAAACATACTGCAGCTAGTAAGACACTGTATTAATAGGATACTGCAAATCTTCACACCCTGTTGCTGGGTGTTTAGTGTTCATTGGCTTTGTCAACAAAGATTCTGCCACTGGTTTGTGGGTGGAAGGTACACAATTCTTGCGGCAAAAGAGGATATTTATTTAGTGCTCATATCGATATGGTTTAGATGTTGTTTCTGCAAGAAAATGCAAAATATCCTTTATATTTTTCTGTATGATGCATTCGGAAGGGTTTTTTAAACATTTGTCAGTATGGTCGGAATTATCACATGCCAGTAATTAGTATGGATAATTATTAAAGTTGAGGAAAAAATCTCCTTAGCATATTCCAGACTTCATGTACTCAAAGATCTCCAAGACAGTGTGTTGTGCAGTGCATTTTAATTACACTGTAGTGGCTTTCTGTAATGCAAAACTATTTCCATTAAAGTCTGAAATGAGCCTGGCATGACCCAGAGTAAACATGATAATATATTCTTGGTATCCTTTATGTGCTGCTAACAGTTCAACTGGACTTAAAGGGTCTTGTCAAGTTATGCTCAGTTTCTTTAGGTGTTAATATAGCTGGCAATTAAAATTCAAATTGTTACTCTTAAACTCGTGTTGAATCTGCGTCGGAGGGAACTCTGAACAATTTCGTCAACTGTTGCAGGATGCTGTAGCAAACCTTTGAGATAAACTGTGCTCCTGCATGTGGAAGGTTGTAAATTATTAAGAGGCAGGCAGGCTGTAGCTACTCATCTTCCTCCTGGGAGAAGAAGGAAATATGTTAGCTTGATATTGCTATTACTTCAAAAGTTGAAGCAGAGAAAGGGCAGCCTGAAGGTTTGGGTTGTCTCCAGCTTCCTTGCCCTTGTCTGATGAGTCAAATCCTTACCAAGATTTTTTCTTGGCCTGCTTTCATGTGGTTTAGCACAAATTCAGTTTTCCTGGGTGTCTTTATAGTTTAAAGACAAGTGTAAACAGTAATTCTGTGTCCGAGAGAGAGATATCTCTGGCTTCACATTAAGAAACACCAGCAGTCACACTGGATGTTCTCAAGCAAATAGCCCACATTATTTTACTCTATGTTGGAAAGGGAGCAGGGTTTGGTTAAAGACCTAATGGCTGGATAAACTCTGGCAGGAACACTCATTTGTTTTTGACACTTCAGCCTTGGATCTCTAAGAAGATGCATTTGATCCCAGAGACTGAGTTTCTGTCTTTTTCAAGATGCAAGTCGAACAGTAAGATCTCCACAGAACAGCAGTGGGAGCTTCACTTTTTCTTCTTCCCACAGACAGTATGGTGGGTTCACAGGTTCACAGTTTCACAGATATTAGGGGTTGGAAGGGACCTAGAATATCACCTACTCCAACCCCCCTGCCTGAGCAGGATCACCTAGACCAAGTCACCCAGGGACAGATCCAGGTGGCTCTTAAGTGTCTCAAGAGATGGAGACTCCACAACCTCCCTGGACAGCCTATTCCAGAGCTCTGTCACCCTTACTGAGAAAAAGTTCTTCCTTGTGTTTGGTTATATATTTTTTTCATTTTCAGAGCCTCAAAGCACCAAGCTGCAGGATGGCCATGATGCATGCTTATTTATGCAAGTGTCTGCCTTTAAACTTCTCTATCATTAAATATTGTTTGTAACCCGCTCCTGAAACCATATTTAACATGAGGCAAGTAAGAATGATAATATACAGTGTCCTGTGGGGATTACGTTTGGGGTTATGCTGAGGACTGAGAAGTACCAATGCTTTATTGAACCTTTTTTGCCACAACAGTTGCTTTCATTCAGATCAGATGGTCAATCAAATTCCTTCCAATTTCTTGAGTAGCAGCCCAAGATAAAGTCAAACAGGACTTGAGGATCAGACTGTGTGAAACACAGGCTGGCAAATGGCCTCCTAAGGTTGAAGGCTGTGTCTTGAGTCCCTGAATACAAATCAAGTGGGTGAAGGAATGATTTATTTATCTCCGTGGATGTGGGAGGAGAGAGAAGCAGTAGAAACGTGTGTGTTGGAGTCTCTGCAGATGCCTCAAATTAAGGTGCATGGCAGCTGATCTTCACATACAGCAACTGCTGCTGACAGGTAGAAATGCAGACCAAGGTCTGCTGAATGCTGTTGGTATCCTGACTAATTCAAGTACTTTTGTTTACCACCCTGGATTATAATGCAGACATACTTGGAACAACAGGGAGATAATGCAGCTGGGATACCAAGCCCAGTAGTAAAACATTGACACAATCTTTAAGAAAAGCCCATGGCAAGCATTTGTGTAGCACAGGGGTTGAAAAGGTGCTTGGAAGTGGAAGGAAAGGAAATACTCCCTGCTGTCTGCCTTCCTGCTGTGTACATATTCCGGGCTTTACAGATGAGATTGCAGGAAAGGCATTCCTGGGTCCACCCCTGATTTCTAGTGGAAGCAGCCCCCAGCACCCTGCAGAATGCTCTGGGCAGGAGTGGGGGTGCAAGAGCACTCTGCTTCTTTCTCTCTATTCTGTTTTGGCACAGGCATTTAGGTTAACATTAACTTTGTGATACCAATGGTATGAGAGTTCCCATGACAAACGTGCTCATCTCTAACCCTGAATGGCAGGGTTAATCCCAACCCTTCAGGTTAATGAAGAGGTAATTGCATGGGCCTCAATTAATCCCTGTTTAGCTCAGTTTCATTTGATGGAAGGGCAGTAAATATTAATTTGGCCTAGTGCCTCATCAAACTAATTAATTTCACTACATGTGAAAAAAAATATTTTAAGTGTGAGGTAACAGCTGTGACTCTTTTGCCCTTTGACAGGGTCCAGCAGCACCAGGCAAGACCTTAAATACTTGTCATAAGGATATAGAGACCAGCAAGTGGGCTGAGTTGGAGACCTAATGTCTCTTCCTCTCAGTGCCTACAGGAACTCTTGTAAACTCCTGAATCCCACAGTGCTAAAGGACCTGGTCTGACAGAGGAGTCAGGACCTCTTGAACCCCTGATGACTTTGGTGAGTGGGAAATGCTTGCTCTCCCTCTCTGGATCAGGCCCCTGATTGTTCACACTGGAATATCCACATCCATGCATTCATGGGGTGATGTGTCATGCAAAAGACCCTGGTTAGTCTTAATTAAGGTTATGATTGATAGGGTGCTGAAACATTTTGTCATTATTTTGCAGATTAATGAAATCATACTAATGAGATTTGACCTCAACGTCTGCTGTACCAGTGAATTTAGACCTAGATGGAGAATTCACATATGTTAAAAGGCTCAGCACTGGAAGTATGGCTGAGGTGACCCGGTGTCTGGACTCTGCAGGTCATTGTCCAGCATTAAACACCTGGCCAAAACTGATGGGGGGCACATTCCTAGGTAATCCCTAGTTACTTTGGTTGGTTGCACCCCTACAAGCCCTGACATTCTCCAACACCTGGGTGTGCCATAGGATGCTCTGGTTTCACTGACTTTCTCAGGTGCACTTAGGTCCTCAGCCCCAGCTGGGGTGTGCTCTTGGTAGGTGTGGACATGCTGGGAGCTGACTCAGCAGCTGCTGCTGGGCTTCACTGTAGCTCTCGAGTGATGCTGCTGCAATTCATCATCATAAACTGTTTCATATTGGAACAAACAATGCTCATGAGGAAATCTGGAATTCAAATTAATTCAAAAGTACCATAACCAAAAAGTGAGCAGTCTCTGTGTTGTTTCTTTTAACAAGATTTTATGATATGACTAGACTACAAATAGTTCTATTCATGATAAACTGGCAACTTTGCAAATTGTATATGCTAAAAGCTATTTGTTGTACAAGCTGTTTGGGAAAAAAATCTTAAATGAAATCTTCTCTGTCAGGGGGATGTGAGGCATCAATTACACGGGTACTGCCATGGGTGTTCCATTTCAGGAGCCCCATGGCTATGGGGGTGGTGGTGAGAAAAGACCATCTGGTCCAAAAACCTTTAATTACTCAAAGTCAATGACTGCTGAGGAACTGGGGAAGAAGAGGGCAGGTCCATTTGGAGACATTTTACCAGTCTGGTGGGAAAACATGTAAAGGTGAAGGAAAATTAAGAAGTGGAAGAATTGCTTTTTGTCTCAAATATTTGCATTGACACTATGAAGCTGCGACTGTATGCCTTCCCTTTGAAGGCACGGGAATATTATCTTCCTCCAAAATACCCTAGAAACATGTCCACTAAGACTGTTGTTACTATCTTTCAGAGATCTGCTGTGTTTTCAGCATGATTCCAGGATCTAGTCATGGCTGGAGGAATTCCTTTTTAAGGATGAGTGAACTAGTGGAGGAGACCAGTTATTTAGTGCACATCATTAAATACCTCAATCTATGTAATTGATTACATGATATTCTACAAGCCATTAATATATCTTCCCTGTGGATACTGTTGTAGGAAATTACATCTGTATTTGGAGATGTGTATTTCTCAAATATTTGTATAGTAAATTCAAATACTGAATAGTACATCTTACCATGCAAACAAATACTTTTCCTATAAGAGAGGGAGCTTAAATTATTCCTCAATTATAACTTCTATAAGATATATAAGGGTGTTGACTGTGACCTGTTGAAGTAGTTGTTGAAGCTGTAGTAGTAGAAGCAGGAGTACCTTCAGAGCTAAGGAAATGAATTACAGCTATGTTTTAATGCACTTACAGTATCACTGCAGCTCTACCACAAAGTAAAATACATGGTGCAAAACCGGCACCATTTACTCTGGGCCTTTCTTTCCAAATTATTCATACTTTAATAATAATAACAGTAAGTACATTGGATGTTAAAAGCTATCTGCAAAAAAATTACAGAAACTCCTGAGAGGTCTTGTTGAGAAATTGGATATGGATATATGGGTATCTATGGGCTAAAATGAGATACATCTAAAAATAACAGTATACGTGAAAGTGTAATATACAATGCCAACCCAGAAATCAGAAAGCTGGACTCGAGGAGTCCAACAGTTAGGCATCTGAAGCTGGTCTCAAAACTTTTCTGAGCTGCCAGCTAACTCCAGAATGACCTATATCGGAAAGGAGACTGTGTCAGCAAAGATTTGAGGCACATTAGGTTCTGTTTCTGAGTAACCACAAAAGTTGCTTGCTCTTGGGAGATAGAAACTGTCACTCAGGATTGTGCCCTGCAGGAATCCACAAAATGGGTTGGTTTGTGTGAGGAGCATTTTCTGGATGCTTATGCTGCAGCAAGCTCTTGGTCAAATGCCAAGAAGGTATCTGCCTTGTTTTCAAAGCCTGATAAGGAGTCGGTATTGCTGCCTTCTCTGCTTATATAATAAATCAGTGTTTAGAGCATATGTCCAGAACATGGGAGCTGGAGATTTGTCACTAATGCAGCAGGGAGTAAAATCTGTGTATCTCATAAGAAATGGCCTAATTATTAGGATAAACTGCTCAGTGAAATGGAAGGACTCTATGTCTCTGCAGTTATGTGCTTCTATGAGTGAAATATTTGAGCAGCTCAGGGTCCTTGCCCTGAGACTTAAATAGCTCTTTCACTCAAGGATTGATTCCCATAAGGAAACCAGTCCCTGGAAGAACCAGAGAGACCTGGACAGACTGGAGAGATGGGCAGGGAGAATTTTAATGACATTTAACAAGAGCAAGTGTAAGGTGCTGCATCTGGGGAAGAACAACTCCATGGATCAGTACAGGCTGGGGGCTGATCTATTGGAGAACAGCTCTGGAGAAAGAGACCTGGGGGTCCTGGTGGACAGAGGGATGTCCACGAGACAAAAATGTGCCCTTGCATTGGCCAAGAAGGCCAATGGCATCCTGGGATGCATTAGGATTAAGTGTGGCCTTGACCTGCTGGTCAAGGGAGGTTCTCCTCCCCCTCTACTCTGCACTGGTGAGACCCCACCTTGAGTACTGTGTCCAGTTTGGGGCACCCCAGTTCAGAAAACACAGAGATTTACTGGAGAGAGTCCAGCACAGGGCCACCAAGATGCTGAAGGAGTGGAGCATCTCCCTTATGAGGAGATGCTGAGAGAGCTGGGGCTCTTTAGCCTGTAGAAGAGGAGACTGTGCGGGGACCTCATCAATGTCTATAAATATGTTAAGGGTGAATGTAGAGAGGATGTAGCCAGACTTTTCTCAATGTCATCCAATGACAGGACGAGAGTCAATGGGTGCAAGTTGGAGCACAAGAGGTTTAGGGTAAACACAAGGAAAATCTTTTACTCAGTAAAAGTTCTGGAACGGGGCTGCCCAGGGAGGTTGTGGAGTCTCTTTCTCTGGAGACACTTAAGACTCGCCTGCATCTGTTCCTGGGTGACTTGGTCCAGGTGATCCTGCTCTGGCAGGGGGGTTGGTCTAGATGCTCTTCTCGGTCCCTTCCAACCCCTAATATCCATGAATCTATGAAGAGGAAGTGAAGGGCAGACGTTTCCCTCCAGTCTCTAGGTGAGGTGATCGTGCTTGCTTGAGAATCCACATTAGCAAGCCCAACGTGGGGCATCTCCAGCAGGAAGTTCTCTACCTGTCATGGAGTATCTTGAGCAACAATGCTCTGCCCAACGTGGGGCATCTCCAGCATCACAGAGGCAGCATGCAGCTGCCAGCAGTGGGACAGGCAATTGCTCTCCCTCTATAGAAAGGATATACAATCCGGGTTTGCTGCTTCCCATGTGTGTGCTGTCCTCACTGAGCTGATGGATAAAAGAGCTGTAATCTGAAAGTTGAAAGCAACCCTGTTCCACTTCAGTTCTCTTTTATGGTACCCTCCATCTAACAGAGGAGGGCTCAGTCTGTGATATCTGAATGTAACTCCTGAAGAGCTTCTGTTCAGCCTTCAGAAGGCTGACTGCAGTCTCAGATTAAAAGTTTGGGAAAGGGTGAAGCCCTCTTCAAAAGACAGAAAAGGTACTGGTGTGAGGTGGTTTGCGGTAGGTCTTATACCACCTCTTCACTAGTACTGTACTTTGGTGAAGGCAAAAAGCTGGGAACCTTACAGCCATACATTCTCCTTCATGCCCAAAGCATGCAGGGTCTCATAACCAGGGAGGGAGGGTGGAGTGAGAGGTGTTTGAGTTTCAGATAGGGTGAGGAGAGCCAAAGATACAGCAGGAGCTCCCGGGATGGCTGTTGTGGCTCATGGAAACCGAGACAGACGGCAAGTGTCCTGAGCAGTGCATGTTGGGCTGTGGGGTAGGCATCTGTGTGTCTCTGGATGGGTGAGAACATGTGAGTTTCAGTGGAGTAGAAGAACACCAGCCCTGCCCAGAAATTCTGTTTTCAGCTTGCAGCTTGGTTTGATGCATTTGGAAATCTCATTCTAAAATTGTACTTACTGTATGGATTACAATAGAGAGAAGGAAAAAAAAAATAAATTATTAAAACTGAAACAATTTAGCTGAAATCAAATTAGATCCCTCAACTTGGTTTACTAATGTATGCTGTGTATGTCGTATGATTGTAATCATTATATCT
The DNA here is from genome assembly GCA_024611195.1 of Ceyx melanurus. NCBI lineage: Eukaryota > Metazoa > Chordata > Aves > Coraciiformes > Alcedinidae > Ceyx > Ceyx melanurus. The sequence continues at coordinate 14,634 of JANHGL010014376.1, forward strand.
TTGTTAGTCTAACTCCCAAGAACAAAAAAGTGCTAAGACATTAGCTGTCTATCTTCCAGATTTTTAAATACAAATGTCTAATTAGAGCACTTCTGTTTCATACATTTATTTTCAGTCCTAGAGAGTGAAAGACAAGAAATCTCAACACAGCTGTGGCTCTTTTATAAACTTCATTTTATTAGAGCTTTTGGGTTAAATTCTCTGGTGGTGTAACTACACCAACTTACATTTCTGCTGGTGCAACTTCAGATATTTATATAACTCTCTGTACATCTGTCCACATGTGTGTTTCTATGTATTTACCAAACCCATAGCTGATATAAATCACTGTAGATATTTGGCTTCTGTGAAAGTATACTGATTTCTTACCAGCTGGGTATCCGGTCCACAGCATCTGGTTTTCCTTTTCCTTCCCTTAATAGCACTGATGAATCAGAATTCCTTAAGGAGGGTAATGCTAAACATAATTAGACAGGATATGTTCAAGAAGAAAATTTAATTTGAAGAGGTTTGCACAGAATTTTTATTGGCCTCAGGTGGGATGCTGGGACTTTATCTTAATGAATCCTTTCTACAGATCCATTTCAAAAACTACATTATGCTATTATGTGGTAGAGTGCACTCTAATGGTGCAGTGCACATATGTTTATTCAGCTGGGTTTAAAGTTCGTCTGTAGATTAGTATAATTATTCTGGGTTGCAAAAAAATACGTGTAATATAAACTGAACTATTAAAATAGCTATATACAGAGATGTTTATTTAATATTTGTCACCTCCATACATTTAATAAAGTCCTGTTAGTAAACAAAATATGGGACTATGGATTGAAGGTATACTCAGAATTGATTTGCCAGTTAAGCTATTCATACATTAATAGATATTAGGGGTTGGAAGGGACCTAGAAGATCATCTAGTCCAACCCCTCTGCCTGAGCAGGATCACCTGGACCAAGTCACCCAGGAACAGATCCAGGCGGGTCTTAAGTGTCTCCAGAGAAGGAGACTCCACAACCTCCCTGGACAGCCCGTTCCAGAGCTCTGTCACCCTTATTGTGAAAAAAATTCTTCCTTGTGTTGACCTTAAATCTCTTGTGTTCCAACTTGCACCCATTGCCTCTTGTCCTGTCATTGGATGACATTGAGAAAAGTCTGGTTCCATCTTCTCTGCACTCACCGTTAACATATAGACACGAATGATGTTCCCCCTCAGTCTCCTCTTCTCCAGGCTAAAAAGCCCCAGCTCTCTCAGCCTCTCCTAATAAGGGAGATGCTCCATTCCCCTAATCATCTTGGTGGCCCTGCATTGGACTCTCTAGCAAATCTGTATCTTTTCGAAACTGGTGTGTGCAAAACTGGACACAGTACTTGGGATACAGTATCAAAAGCCTTGCTGAAGTCAAGGAATATCACATCCACTGCACTTCCCTCATCTATGAACCCTTTTTTTTTCCATTATGTCCCTTGGTTGGTCAATTAAAATACTGATATTTTATTATTGTGATTATTTATGTAGATAAATCCCATTAGATTCTGTAGAAGTCTTTAAGCTACTGGGTGAATTATCCTTCACTCTTCCTGATTTTGTGTCCATCTGCCATTTATTTTCAGAAGAGCTTGCTAATGTTTATTGTTAATAATAACAGGCCACATATAGCTGCCATTTCCCATGATGTAATTGTATTCTAATTAGGATGCAATGTTTGGGGCTCTTTTAACAGGGACAGCTACAGGAGAAAAAAAAATCACTTGATGTGTAGTTTTGCAAGATCTCTGCTGAAGACATGAAAATGGAAAGGTGTATAGAGGCAAACTGAGAAACGATTCAGTTGCCCTCTCTCCAGTGGAGTGTTTCTGATAAAAGTGGGATGGACAATTTTCATTCCCTTCTCTGCCCCTGGTCTTGTTCAAGGGGAATTGTGTGGAGGGTCAGGAGGGTCATCAAGGGGGAAAAGGCAAATGAAAGGCAATTTACTTTGAAGCACCCAGAAGGGGGAGAAGAATTAGTGGAGCTGATAGGTCTGTTTCTCTTCTTCTATAATTGTATTCAAAATGATGGAACCTTAACAAAGAAGCATCGGAACTGTTGTACAAAAGCAAACCACAAGCTTCCTCTGTCCTGGCAATGCAAAATGAGATTTACAACGTGATAAAGTCATATGGAAAATGCAATGTCTTCAATGGCTGCTGGTGGAACTTCAAATATTTATGTAATTTTCTGTACATCTGCCCACATTTCTTTGTTGACTAATTACTCCTCGTTTAGGGGTCGCTAATCTTCTTGTAGTTTCTGTGTTAACACTTCTTGGCTCAGACTGCAAATATACATTCTCTTCTCTATGTGCATACAACATCCCATCTAGCTGTTGACTGGGTTCCTGATGAATCTGGCATTACAGTGACAAATTACTTTGCAGCCATTAGGTATTCAGAACGTGAATCAGACAGCAAAATATAACCATTCAAAACAGTTAATGAAGCTTGCAGAGCCCTGCTGAACACAGGCAAACAAAGCAGCAACCCATGCTGCTGCCTGTAGATTTACGGTTTGGTTAAAAAAAAAAAAAAAAAAAAAAAAAAGAGGATCATGAAATATACTGTATTAGAGACATTAAGTTTTTATTAGGCCTTCTGAGGGAGGCTCAGGACAGGATTTGAAGTTTCAGCAGATGATTGCTACTGCCCCAAAATCAGCTGCCCAGAAACCATAAATCAGGGTTCTGACACAGGAGTGAATCACTAGCTTGCAGTATGTTTTATAGCAGCTTGGAGTACCTTTGTCCACGAGTCTGAGTGATGAATAAGTGCACCATATACTCTGACTCCACATGTTCTCTTTAATCTGATTAATAACTCTTAATCTAGCTCAGGTCCGACTGCAGTGTGGTCTGATCACAGTGAGAAGAGAGGCTCTGTGTGCATGTGGACAAATAGATTATCGTTGCATGGTAAAAATAAACAGTTCACCCAGAAAACATTGCTTCATGTTGCAACAGTGTTCCTTAATTTACATACAGGTGAAAGAGATAATCTTTATTAGCCTCCTCTTCCGAGTATTATGCACCTTTGTGGACATGGAAATGTTCACATTTTAAAACCAGAAATGGTCTTGGGCTCCTCCTGTTGGGGTAGGAGTCCTGATTTGAGTGGGAAGAGGAAAAGTATTAGTGCATCCAGAAGCAGCAATGAGGCCCTCACATGGCCTTTTTCCATCATTCTCAGCACTTCATAAAGAGTCTGTCTGGCTTCAGTGAGACAAAGTCAATGCTAGTCCGAGTACCCAACCTTCCTGCTGCTTTTAGTGTCCTTTGCGATGGGAGTGGAGGAGATGTCTTTCAGCTAAAATGAGAACCTTAACTCTGGAATGTGATGTGGCAATAATTTTTCCTGACTAGAATTCTTCTGCAGCAAATTGTCCACTCTTCACTTTCTAATTAGAGAGTTAGATTTGGTTAACAGCATTCTTGTTACCCAAGTAGCATGACTTGTGTACAGGAAACATGTACAAAGTCTACATAGAACGGCTAAAGTAAACTTATTCATGTGGCAAGACTAAAATGATTTGACTTACTGTTTATGTCCTGAGTGTTTAAGATGTCTTATTTATATTTCCTTTTATTCTCATCAATGACCTGGATGAGGGGATAGAGAGCACCCCCAGCAAGTTTGCTGATGACACCAAACTGGGAGGAGTGACTGACACAGCAGCAGGCTGTGCTGCCATCCAGAGAGACC
>JANHGL010014376.1:22046-38386 GCA_024611195.1 Ceyx melanurus
TGCCGGAGGCTGGTGCATGGTAGGGGATGTGATACACCCATTCAATACCATGCTCTTTGGCCCAATTATCTATAAGACTGTTTTTGAAATGAGTCCCATTGTCAGACTCAATTCTTTCTGGAGCCGTGTCACCACAGGATCTGCTTCTCCAGGCCCAGCATGGTGTTCTGGGAAGTGACGTGAGGTACTGGATAGGTTTCCAGCTATCCAGTGGTTGCTTCCACCATTGTAAGCACATAGTGCTTACCCTGGCGAGTTTGAAGAAGGGTGATATAATCAATCTGCCAGGTCTCTCCATGTTTATACTTGGACCATCGTTCCCCATACCACAAAGGTTTCAACCTTTTCGCTTGTTTGATTTCTGCGCACATTTCACAGTCATGGATGACTTGTGCAATAGCATCCAGAGTTAAATCTACCCCTCGGTCACAAGCCCATCTACATGTTGCATCTCTTCCCTGATGTCCTGAAGTATCATGGGCCCACTGAGCTAGAAACAGTTCACCTTTATGTTCCCAGTCTAAGTCTGTTTGGAACACTTTAGAAAGATGATCCGCTTGCTGGTTGTTTTGATGTTCTTTGGTGGCTCTACTCTTAGGTACGTGGGCATCCACATGACAGACTTTTACAACTAGTTTCTCCACCCGAGCAGCAATGTCTTGCCACAGTGTGGCTGCCCAAATGGCTTTCCCCAGGTTGTCATCCTGGAATATGAAGTGACAAGCACATGCTCTCAGTTTATGGCATATGACATAACATCTTTTGAAATAACCCTCAGCTCTCTGCAGGTGACCCCAGTGTTCTACCTCAGTAATACAGATGTGTCTTCATCAGACTCTTATATTTTTTTTCCTTTAGTTTTTTTTTTTTCCCTGGGGAGCTAAATGCAAACATCCCACCGCATCCTTTTCCTGCTAATGGGCAATGTTTGGAAACAATTTTTTTTAAGAATGCAAGCTGTTTAACATGACTGCACAACTTCTTAGACTTCCCCATGAAATTTGAAGTAAGTTTTCTCCCCAAAGCCTCCTCCTGTCCACCTTGGAAGAGCTGCTCTGTTTAACAGGTACCAGGAAGGTCTAGGTGCTCAGACAGCAACACCCATTCTCTAGACCCTAAGTCCACGTAGTAGTACAAATGCTCAATTACATCTTCTAAAGATCAAGTAGATGAAAACAGCTCACCTTGAAAAAAAATGTTGTTGCTTTATTATTGTTAAAATTATGGTGCTTTATTTTAATGGTTTTTTTTTAAAAGACAAATAATAAAGCAACCTTTATGAGGGTGGAAACAGAACACAGTTTCACAATGTTCTTGTGAAAGGTGTCAAAAACTTTGCCATCTACAGCTGCCATGTAGAAATGCAAAGGAATTAGATGTAGGATACAGAAACTATCTCGTTCAGCTTCTGCCTGCACCTAGTTTTGGTGGTCCTAAGATTATGTTATGAAAGCAGAATATTGTTGCAGCCTTCATTGATTTCTTGCACTGCAAGAGATCTGTCCCATAACTCAAATAATGAGATCTCTTTGGTTCTCAGTCTCTGCTCTGTAGAATGGAATTAGTGTTGCTTCCTTAACCTGTAATGTCACTCTGAAAATAACCACATCAGTAAAAATGGGGTTGACACCATCCTGTGAGTGCTGTGAGAGGAAATGATAAATCCCTGGGATTCAAAAGTCTCCAGAATGGGAAAAAAAAAAAAAAAAAGGAATTTTGTTTGTTTGCTTTTTTTTTTTCCTATTAGTGCAGTTTCCCAGATATCAGTGCAATGGGTATACGTACTGGCAAAGCTAGTAAATAAAAACTTGGAATACTGAAAAGAGAACATTTCAGAACTTCAACCCCTAATCTTCTGACTTTCTGTAGTTCTCTGATGTATGACAATTTGTGGTGGTGATCTTGTCAAAGTTGGGATTATCAAAAGATGTAAGAAGCAAGGAGTTTCATTGTATAATAAAATATATTTTATTAATCAGACAGCATACATGGCCAGGGAAAGGGAAGGATGAGCTATTTGACTTATGCCTGAAATAGGGTCTGAGGAAGATCCTGGGCACATGTCAGTTTGTCCATCAGTCTACTTGAAGGTACTACTTCTTTGTACACATTTTGTTATGTACAGTGTAGTACACAGTCAAAACACATAAATCAAAATCCTTACATGCAGAAGTGGATAAATAATAGAGAAAAAAAGTTCAATTAAATTCAATCACAAATTCAATTGTGATTAAGGTCAAACAAAACCAAAATTCTTGGAGCGTTTTGAGTGAGATGAAAAATGTTATTTTGAGTCAATTCAAAATCTCCCTGGATTGAGACAGAATGTTTCTTTCATCTTTTATTAACCTTTTGCTTAATCGTATTTCTACAGGTCCTTTTAAAATGAAATATTGGTTAAAAAATAAAAATCAAGGCTTTTACAAATAAGTCGTATTTCTGGCATGAAACATTTGGCTGAAAATGTCAAAGATAAATGTTTCAGCTCCCTTAATGGATTTTACCCTTATCTTTATTAGTAGGAGTCATACTCCAGACTTGACACATTTGCAAGTAAGATTTGCTCTTTCCATCAAAATTCTATTTAGCAAAGTTGATATTCAAGCCCCACCCCCTTGAAGCTGGTTTTATTAGAGTTCAAACTGAATAGGGCTCCAGACTGTTAAATTACACATAAAATACAGTGATACTGACATGCCTTTGGGTTTCTCCCTATGCATGTAATGAGTTTGCAGTATATTCTTGTTTATATGTTGGTGCATTTAATCCTGCTTTTGTTGATTTTACACCACTGCGGTGGAAATTCATATAGGAAAAATATTTATCATTAACAAGTTTAATGAAGCCTGTGTTTTATTCTTCTGGGATTTGACATCTCCAAATCTTGATGGCATAACTTTGAGGATGAAGAGGAGAAAAAAAGACAAATGGATTTAAGAATCTGATACAAAGCCACAAAGCTCAGAGCATTTGGCAAAACTCAGACATTATGAAATTATGTTCAGAATCAATTCCATTGATTAATATTCCACTGCAAAAAAATGAAGAGGTAATTAGATAATGACAGAGTGAAACTTGAACTTCTTTAATATAAACAGTTGTTTACTTGTTGAAATTTTCCTTATTTCAAATGTAAATGCAGCAGAAGTTCTTTAGCATGTGGATTTATGAGGATGAAGATGGTGTTTTGAAAAACTGAAACCAGTTACTTGACTTAGTTCTTAATACTTATAATTACCTTACTGAAGTGATAGGAGTGAAAGAATATGGAACAAATATTTCCTATGAGTATAAATCAAGTGTTCATCTGTTTAATTTTCTTTTTAATGGTGGTTCCCTTTGCAAATACTAATTTTGTCACATTGTGATCCTTCCAGGAACTTGCAGATTAAATGGTAGAACTAATCTGAAGAATTCTAACTAAACTGTATCTTCATCCAACTACAACATCTGGAAGAGGATACTGGAGTTTTTAAAAACTGATTGATAAAGGCAGTAGTGGAGGTACCACTGGCTGGCTCTCCTGGCAGCTGTCAAAACTTAATAGCAGCCATTTTACAGAAATTACATTTACACCCAATATGAAGCATTTTCTCTTCTTCAGTGTTTTCACTGAAATAAGTTTTCAACCAAAAATTTTATATATAAAAATGTATATTCGATCATATTTGTTATATGTACACGTAGATATTTATACTGAATAATGTACGTAATTGCTGCTGTCCCTTCCAAATAGGGAGACGAATAGGGAGCATCAGGAAGGTTCAGGAAGGATAGGATAGTTCTGTGGCATTTCTAACAGTTGCAGCTATAACTGGAAGTGACAGTTGCTCTACCCTTTCAACAGGCACTGCACCTTTGCACCACTCCAAGTTAAGCACATGTGCTACTACCTCTTGGCTGTTTATGATTGTCCTCACTCTGGACAAGCCTGGGGGTTTCTGGGGAGCAGCTTGTTATTCCCCAGACTTGATAAGAGGTTGCAGTGGGTCAAAGTAAAGATGAGATCTGAATGAAAAGACAGAACCAGTCATTCCCAAACCCAGGGTATTTTATGCTGGTTTGCTGAGTTTAATTCCCATTCTGAAACAAACAAACAAAAAAACCACACAGTCAAAGCACAGTGATAATAGCCTCCAATGAAAACAGCTCTTACAATGACAGAAGAACATCTCCTGCTGTGCCAAGGACCCAGCTCCAGGCTGGCTCCTGTGAGGTGACCACTGTGAGACAGCCCTTCCATGGTGCAATCCTAGCTCCAATGTTGGATCAAAACGACTGTTTCCAAAAGCTTGGTCAGCAGGCATAGCTGAAATTTATTGTGGAACAATAAACATTGAATGTTCCTAAGTTCCTAAGGCTGTTCTGTTGGGGTGCAGTCAAAGCTGCATAGTTTATTTGCTTTAAGGAAGTTTGCAGATTGTATGCAGATGCATTAATAGGTGGGAATATCGCAGTATAACAGTATGTTAGGGATTGGAAGGGACCTCAAAAGACCATCTGATCAAAACCCCTGCCTGAGCAGGATTGTCTAGATCAGGTCACACAGGAATTTGTCCAGGTGGGTTTTAAACATCTCCACAACCTCTCTGGGCAGTCTGTGCCAGGCTCTGTCACCCTCACCATAAAGAAGATTTTTCTCATATTTATGTGAACCTTCTCTGTTCCAGCTGCACACACTGCCTCTTGTCCTGTCGCTCGATGTCCCTGAGCAGAGCCTAGCTCCATCCTCCTGACACTCACCCTTTACATATTTATAACCATCCATGAGGTCACCCTTCACTCTCCTCTTCTCCCAGCTCAAGAGCCCCAGCTCTCTCAGCCTCTCCTCAGCAGGGAGAAGTTCCACTCATCTCTGTGGTTCTGCACTGGACTCTGTCCAGAAGTACCCTGTCCTGCTTGGACTGAGGGGCCCAGAACTGGACACAACGCTCCAGATTAGTGTTGTTCCTGCTGCATCACCAGGGCAGAACAGAGGGGTAGGAGAACCTCTCTCAACCTACTGATCCCACCTTTTCTGATCCACCCCAGGGTGCCATTGGCCTTCCTGGCCACAAGGGCCCATTGCTGGCTCATGGACACCCTGCTGCCACCAGGACTCCCAGGTCCCTTTCCCCTACCCATGTCCTATCTATGAACACAGCTGATTCCCTACAGGAGGGGTGGTCTTTGGCCACTCTACTTAGCATATAGAGGGCAAAGCCAGGTCCCTACACTTTTCTATCAGAAACATTTAAAATTTATTAGAATGGGGGAAATGTAAAGCACAGTGCAACATGAATCACAGCAATTTTCTTCTAGACTTGTTCATCTGTACACTTAGTTCTACTTTACACCACTGTAAGAAAGGACTAAATGTACAAATAATAACAACTGCATATTTTGTCCTCTTTTAAATCTTTGTACTGGCATTTCTTTGAAATAGAGCAGTCCTAATAGTGGACACTAGATGCCCTCTGGTTTTTGGTCCTTTATCCTTTACAAAGGCCTGAACAATGTCAGGGATTGGAACAGATTATAATGCAGAGTCTTTTCTTTCCTGAAAATCAGCTACAATTTCAAACCACACTCAAGGCACTGCAGCCCTAGCACACAACAGCTGAGAAAATTCTTTGAGTAATTAGATCTTTAAAACACAAATAAAGAAGAGTGTTTTTCTTCATGAATACACCAACTATTTGGCATTCTCTCATCAGTTAAAGTGGATAGAAGTTTATCAGTTATCCAAGTGAAAAATAAAAATCAGTTCAAACAGGACTGATAGATTTAGACTGAAGTGTAAAACTACAGTTCTGCCATCACTTCAGAAAGGACTCCCCAGATTCTCTGATGCCCAAGTCAAGCAGCAGACATAAAGTTGACGAGAAGGTGTCTAGAGCTGCTGTGTCTTGGCAAGATGTCCTCGGGTGACAGTGGAGCCAGGATGCCCTGGTTGCTTAGGGTATGGGTAGGAGAAGAGACTTAAGTAGAGAAACTATTTTCACCTCAGGTGGGGAAGTTGATGTATCAGGGGACACTCAATCTTTAAACTGTTTTAATAAGAAGAGACTCCCCCAGCCCAGATAACAGCACATGGAAACTATTATCCCACTTGAGGAAGGTTTTACAATATTTGTTAGTTGATGGGGAAAAGGGTTTTATTCAAGCGATGACCTTGTTGTGCAGTGATGAATTGATGCCTACTCTCAGATGTTCTCAGGCCATATGGAGCACAAAGACTTTTTTCCTGCCCTGTCTTTCTCTTTTTCTCTTCGTCTCTTCCTCTTCTTTTTTCCTCATTGTTTTTCTTTTTCTTTTTCTTTTTTTTTCTTTTTTTTTTTTTTTTTTTTTTTTCCTCCTTTGTTTTGTTGTCAAACAGCTCACTGAAGATTTCAATTCATACCCCCCACAGGTCCGTTCCGGGAGAGCTCACTGTACACTAGGTATCATCCAATAGCAGCCCAAGGGCAACATGCAGCAGTCAAAGGGCAGCTGAGAGAGGCACTGAAAGTCTGCAGTCCTACCATCCCTGGGAGAGCTGCTCGCTGTGTTTGGTGTCGTGCCATGGCCCCTGACAGTCCCAGCATGTGCAGCTCTGAACACCTGCCTCTCAGTAGCATCACCACCCTGGCACTCTCCAAGGGGATCTGCTCTGCACACTCCTATCTTCCTTGGGGCAACCAAAAAAACACAGGCTTCTGAATAGTAAGGTCCTTTACTGAAAACCCACCTAGCTGAGTGAAAAGAGAACATTCTTCATCAGAAGAACTGCAGAGTGCTCTCTGTACATACCTCTATTTAAAAGCTCTCGTCCCTCCTGGCCCTGATCTGGGCCACAGTGGCCCTATTGGCCTTGGAAAAAGAGATGAAGGAAGAAGATTAAGAGGAGAAGGAGGGATGGACAAGCTTTGGGGAAGGAGGTGGGAATGTGTGCAGGCAGGAGGTCTAACTGTTGTGAGGTTGCTTTGAAATTTAAAAATAGACACCAATAACTCTGTGAAATATCAATAGTTTGAGGGAAAAGCACTGGAGAGCCTGGAAAGGAAGACTCCTGTGGTTTTTTGCTTGCTTACTAAAATAAATTTTGTGCATATGAGAAGATTCCTCTCTTTCAATCTATACTGAAAACAGTCTTCAGTGGGTAGTTATTTTGGATATTAGAGATTACTTTTTTTTTCTTTTTTTTTTTTTTAGGCTTAATTTTTCTCTGTGTGTAGTAAATACTCCTGGAGGGCACAGCAATAAAACATGATCATCAAGGAAAAAATATGATTATGGAAAGTAATGCTAAAATCCTACAAGAAATTGTTCTGATTTTCTTTTTTGTGCATACTTCTTAAAAGGCTCTCTGTTCCTTCCCCTCCAGCCTAATTGTGATCTGGAGCCTAAATTATTCACATAATGACCCAAATACACACACACACAAAAAGTCAGTATTGATACCATGTCACGTCTGGTAAAAGCCAAAATGAAAGAGCAAGTCATTTACCCCATGGTGACATGAGGATATCAAGTTCAGATAGATTTAATTTATCAATGGGGTCAGACTTCACTGAATATAAAATCAAATTACACCGAAGCAGATGTTGAAGTCCAAGAGGAGAAGGTGTAGATTGATTGGAGAAAGGCAGCCCATCAAAGGGGCCTTTGTCTGGGTTTGACTGGGTGCAGCAGCTGACAATTAGCCATCAGATACTGCAGCCAGGCAGCTACTGATGGGACTTTGACAGCTGACTTTGCTCGGCCCTGAGGACACGTGCAGAGCAAATCTGCCCTTTAATTGAGCTGGGCCAGGAAATAGCACCAAGAGGGCAAACAGAGTGAAAGGGGCTGGAATGAGCCTAGAGGCCAAATAGGTGCAGTAAACCCTCTGACGATATTTGAGATTTATGTTATCTTCGTATGGATGACATTTGTACATTTATCACCGATCTTAAAAGCCTTCAGAAGTCAAGATATGTACACAATAGAGAAGTCACAAGGAAAATCTCTGCCTGGGTGTGGTAGAGGGTGAAAATATTCATTGATCTGGCAGTCCCATATGCGATGACAATTAATGAATAGCCTAACATTCTGGGAACAAAGCTTGTCTTTCTGTTTGCATTAAAAATATAATTTCCTGCCTACTTAGTTGGTAAGGTAAAGCCCGTAAAGCAGATTCTGAGAGTTATGTGCTGGTTTTCTCTTTAGAGGTCCATGGTGTGTTTTCCTGGTGTAATACTTTAGGAACCTGCCTTGGAGTATTTATCATTGTTAAAACCTAGACTCAGTCAAAATGTTGCTGCAAACTGATAGAAATTAGTCCCCAGCTCACATTGTCATGGGTCTGGGCTGGTTAATAAACATGAAGCGAAGGCAATGGATGCTCTGTAGGGGGTGGAGGGAGAAAATCCTTCAGTCCATCCTCAGGTAAGATGTTCACAGAAGGCAGAGCTCCCATGGAAAGAGGAGTTTGGTTTTAATCAAGACTGTACTTTTAAAGTGTCCTTATCAAAGTGGCCTTTTGTGATGCTCAAGCTAATTACTATACAAAAGGGACTGTGGTGCAAAGCTATAACTAGTAATCTGAGTCCTCTAGCCTTAGTGACACTTAGATATGTATATCAAGTGAAGAATAGACTCCTTTATGTTCTCTCAAAGCACGAATATGTGATCAAAGAAATAGCATGCACCAGAGGTGCCCTTAAGCAATGACCCTAACCTTGTGCCAATCTTCCCACTGCCAGTATCCCCAAAGTGTTCAACAAATGTCAAATATAGTTAAAGTGGAACATATCCATGCATCAGATTTTCAGGTAGAGTAATTGCTGGCAAAAGTTGCCAAATTCTTATGTGCTTGTTCAAAAACCACCCCAATTTACACACCCCTGAGCAATAGAACTTCACAAATGATTGAGCAGTAATCAATAAATTTTAGATGGTGAGACATCACTGACCAAATTTAGTATTAAACTCTGAAGAAGTATAGACTATGAGCTATCTCAGTCGTGGAAATCAGTTGATTTTTGTGTCTATGCAGCTCTTAAATTGCTTTCACTCTTTCAACCTTTTGCAATATGTAGTAACAGCAAAATGGTCCAAAATCTGCCCCGAGGTGCTGTTGAAAAGTTCACATCTGCTTTGTACAGCATATTTACAGCATATATACAGAGTAAAAATCCCTCACCAAACAAACCAAACCCATAATTAATTTATGAGTTCATGCTTTTGAGATTTCCCTGGTCACTTTGTGGAGTTCCCCTCTTCCAGTCAGCAGTGTGCTCCTGCTTATTGGGACAAGTTAAGTAGTGAGTTATTTTGTTACTGTCCTGCTATGCTTCAGAAGTCTTTTCTGTGAGGCTCTACAGCACTTTGGAAGGAATGAACCCCCTGAATTAATCCAGGAGATACTTTTTCTCCCTTTAGACAAAAAAAGATATTTAGGCAACCAGTGTCTATGGAAACTCTGCAGGAGCTGGAGACAACTCCAAAAACCTCCCTGTTTGTTTTATAAGTTCCTCAAGAAGAGGATAGAGAGGGGAAGGATGACAGGGAAAATGTAATAACTTTCTGTTCATAAAGTTTGTTTTTTTCACCATCGTGGGATGGAGGTCTCAATTCCCAGAGAGCTATTCATGGGTTAAGCACCTATTTGCCAGAGAAAGTAGATCTGGTTCTATATTGCTTTTTTTTTATGTGTGTGTGTGTTGTTTTTAGCTTATACTACAAAAAGAAGCACTGAAAATCTCCTCCATGATGAAACACTTTATCCAGAGAGATCTCCCTGGTACACTGGCTACACATTCAACAAATTAATGACTTCTAGCCAAAGACTTAAAGTAACCTCCAAGAACTGTAGGCCAGGAAATTTTGTATCAGTTCTGTTCTATGTGATGATTAAGTAGAGTTCCCTCCACTATTCTGCTCAGGTCCAAACTTTTATATAAATTGTTTTGTGATCTGGTCAGGCCTGATGCCAGCCATGCTTCCCCATGTGAAGCCTGTTTACAGCTGGAGTAGGACCTGGAGGAGGAGGGAAGAAGGGTGATTTATCTAAAATCTGGTTAGATGCCTGGAAAATAGGCATATTATTTATAAAGAGAATTACATCGACTTAGCTTGCTCCAACGTGCTTTACTTTCTTTCCCTCTTATCTCTAGAAACACTGAGACAGGATAGAGACACATCTGAGAGAAATTTGAGGGATATGCCTTCTCTTTGGCTTCTTAGAGCAGGAAGGAAGCCTTGCCTGAAAGACTTGAGAATCAAACTGAAAGGCAAACCCAGAGGACAGATAAAACTGACAAAGCCTAGATATGCCTAGGCCTTTTTAAAGCAGGGCTAAACACTTCTCCTTAATGTGCACATCAGCATTTTTAAATCTATACCATGAGGGAATTGCAGCCAGCCAGCAGAACTGTGCCTTGCAGAGCTGCTGTGACCTCCTCTCGAGCTCCTACGGCTGGCCCAAGGCAGCCCTTGGAGTGGCTCTGCCTCTTCTTCAACTGGTGCAACTGGGGCACCACAGACCAGCGTGGCCTTCTGTGTGGCTGACCTCTGCTCAGGCAATTCACTGCTCTAGATAGCATGCTTGGATGTAATAAATGCAGCTTCTGAGATTATCCCTGTTTTCCCATGGACTGGCAAGTCCAGAGTCAGCTCTGTCTAAGAGATTATTATAACTGGGGACTAATTGTTAATATTTCATTTTTCATTTTTTTTTTTTCCCCCTGGAATGGAATAAAAAAATGGTAGGGGTTGAAAGGGACCTCTGGAGATCAAGTCCCTGCTTCATGATGTCTTTTCCTGTCTTTTCCTTATATCATGCATTGCTTTTTCCTGTTATTTCCAGTGTTTGCACTTCTGATTGCTACACTTTTATGCATGAGACTCAGAGACAAGTACATACAGCACACCTTTATGAAGATGAGTGGTTTTATTGTGTTTAATATAGTCATTCCTGGCAAACAAATACAAACATTACCATGGAGTGGTAAGCAAAATCTCAGTTCCAGCTTCCCCTAACATTACTGATGGATGTGTTTTGCTGTGCTTCAGTATAAGTTCCACCAAGAAAGCACATTCAGACCTGCCTGTTGCTTTAATGGGTGGAAAAATATTACTTGTCTTTATAGATGGCCTTGATAATTAATTTAAAACACTCTTAAACTCTTTTCTTTTAAACTATTTTGTAGATTTCTTAATGTGATCTGCACATTTTTTTTACTATATCAACAAGCTATTCCATTTGATACAGAAGTTTTTAGCTGGATCATGATACCTTTTAAAAAAAGCTTGCATTTAGCTAACCTCTACCTGCATCTGGGGCAAGGGTTGAGTCAGATGGTTCACTGATTAATAGAGTCGCTATTCCAACTGAATACAATCAACATTTGCTCAGTGTTGTCTGATTCAGTAATCTTTTCAATGGCACACAGCAAGCCAATATTCTGGGAAATGCCGTAACTACACAACAGATTCATCATGGAGAGATCCACACAGTAAATTAACAGAAAAATCAACCAGTTTGTTGAATTCTGCCCAGTGGAATGAACCAAAATCTACAATAAGGATGATAAACTCAGACTGCAGATCTCCCAGTTTGGTTTACAAAGTAGGCAGCTGACACTGCATCAGTGGGAAAGCTCTGAGCCTGCTCTTTGCTTTGCTGGTGCCAATGCCATTGCCAGGAAAGAGTCACTTCTGTTGTTGTTGTTGTTGTTGTTACCCCATTTTGTGAAGAAACTCAGGCTGCCTATCTCCAAAATAAAAGATTGAGGAAATTGGATTCTAATTGCATTTTGGAAGTACATATAGGATCCAGCAAATGATATCAGAAAGGAACATTCATTACATTGACGTCAGTGGAGTTAATCCAGGGATAAATTTGACCGAAGTTCTTCAAGCGTTGTTTGCATAGGAGAAACCCAAACAACAACAAATCCCCTCACTGAATCAGAAAGGCACCATGTTTGTTGAGTTCTTTGTTGTATAGGCCAAAAATAGAAGATGGGCCAAAGACTGACAATATTTGTGTTTGAGGTGAAAGGATGGAGTCATGCTTTTGTTTGCTGAACTTTGAAATCCCACTGTATTTATTTATTTATTTATTTAATGCAAACTTCTTCAGATACTGCAAAAGGACAATTTTGTTCTCTTGAGGGAGATCCTATGTTTTACCCAAAAAAATTGGTGACAGAGTTGGAAGAAGGAGACAAGTGACCATTCCTGAGATGAGGCATGCACTTGACTGGCTGCACTGAGATCTCTGATGGCCAACTGGGGAGTGTAAGACTAAGAAGACAAACTAGGGAGTTTCAAAAAGTAGCTGATGCAACACGTTGTGGCTACACGTTTCATGTACCTAGATACATGAGCTTAGGCCACACCAAAACCACATCAACAGCCACACAGGATTAAAGGGAGTCTTTGAAATAAGGCAGTGGGGAACAACTGGCCTCAGCCTCCACTTTAGAGAAGGCCCAGTGCATTGGTCTGGTTGTCCAGCTGTTTTCCTTCTTCCCCACTGCCTTACCAGTAGAGTCTGGTGGCCTTTGTTGGGTGGACTACGTGTGGCAAAGTCTTCCCTAGTTCCTGTTGAGGTAGCGTATGTTTGCAAGGTTATGAAGCTTTATTAAAGGCGGTGTAGGTCCATGTATCCAGCTCTGCGCTATGTGCAAGCTTTAAACTTTCCAGCCTGACCAGTTCAAGTAGAGCAGAGAAATGCTTTATGTTTGCAGGTTTTAACTTTGTCAAGCCTGAGTGCTTTGGTGCAGTTCACAGGAGAGGTTTGTGTGTTCTGTCTGGCTCTTGTTAACAGCTGAGGGAAATCCAGCCTCCTCGAACAGAGAAAAGCTTTGGGTCCTCACTATAGTTTTATTTATTACCCATATATCTTTACTATGATAATATAAGCCTGCTGTGCGAACAGCATGCCACCTCTACACACAGACACTGATTTATACATCTCATCATCCACTGAAGATAAAGTAGGGAATAGTCAAGCCAAAAAAAGGTAGCTAGCTAACCTATTAGCTAATAAAGGACATCTTTTGTTTGGTTGATGTGCTGTTTGGCTCAAAGAAGGGAACAGGTATGCTGATAAAAAGGATTATCACATAAATTTCTTCAAGTTGGTGTAACTGAATGCAGTGCTGGAGACAGCAGTTCGTAAATTAAATTCACCCTTCTGTGATGGAGTTAGTAGATTAGTGACTAGACTTTCAACTTTCCAAGTTCTAAGTTAACCAATTGTAGTAATACAAAAGGGGGTTTGGAAAAGCTTGCTTTTCACTTGCTAATTTATCCTTATGAAGTAGAGGGAGTTTGGTTTGGTTTCTTTCCAGAGTGGTATGTGTCCTAATGTGCTAAGCATTTATTAGGGAGAAGAATTTTTATAACAAAGTTGGAAGGCAGAGGGTTAAAGTGAAAGCCCTGCAGGCTGTCCATTCTAATATATAAACAATGGAATCTTTATGTTTGGCCTCTTCAATGTTTCTTGAAAGTTGCTCTTCAGCAAACTGCAGCACCTGCAGTACCCAGAGGCAGCTCTATTTCACTCTCTTCTCTTGCCTATAGCCAAGGTGTGTAAGGTGCTGAGTGCCCAGTTTCCACCACCCTCCCTCATTTTCTGTGCCTGCTGCTTTCAGGGGAGATAACAGATGTTTGATGGGCACTCTGACTGTGAAAAAATGTGTGTCCTTTTGATAGCTTTTGAAGCACATTTGATGTCAGGACAATTGAAACAGGCATGTGTTTCAGTCTTACTGAAAAATAAATATCGTCTGAGCCCTGGAGAGCAAAAGGACATTTTAGGTACTGAATTTTTTCTTGATATCAGACCATCAAAAGCTGGATTCTAATTTATAAAGTTTTTTTATAATACAGGGGAAGAAAATGTTTAATGAGCTCAGATGCTTAGAACGAGGTAAATGGGTAAACTCCTGTGCATAGGCCTCAGACTGAGCACCTTAACACACCATTAAGAGTCCCATTTCCATTTAACTGAATCAGCAAAATGCTGCTAGGCTGTAAAACACAGAGGACCTGTGAGTTCTCAGTTGCAGAGGCCACCTTTGTTAGTGGATTTCTGCTTCAGTATACTGGAAGCAATTTGCTTGTTAAACTCCTGCTCCTATTGCTACCACAGCACACCCAAATCCTTTCCATTCCTGTAAACTAACTCATCAGCTTTTTTTTTTCCCTGTGATTAGCAAGAAAAAAAAAAGGAAAAAAAAAAAGACTAGTTCTGCCAGTCTCGTATGAGCTTTATTCTCTGAGTGTCAGATGTCTGTCACATATACTGTGTCCCTTGGAATAATAATAGTTGAGCCAGGTAGCTGAGTCTTGCTGTGGGTATCTACAGGGGGGCCCTGATAAAAGACTAATCAGTTTCAGTTTAGTAGATATCTGTGAAGAAGAGGACCTCGTGATGATCCTGGCAGCACCTCTTTTCATTAGGGTTTGGCTTTTTGTGTTGAATGCTTTTCGTGCTGAGTCCCCATACCAACCTGTCTCAGCACTTTCGGAGCCAGAGCTTTTTCTCTTCCTAAGCTCTAGGGTTTTTTTTACAGGCCACTGGGTCTAACTGGAACTGTTTCCAGAATTGCAAAAACCAGCAACCACCTGTCACCAGGACATTGTGCACAGCTCAGGGGGAGAGGAGAGGGCTGGGTTTGGGAGGCCACAGGGTGTTGAAGACGGCCAGCTGATTGCAGGGCATTTCTGGGAGCAGGACTCTGCTTATTCATTTGCAAACATGGGAAACTTATAAGAGTGGTTGAAAGCTTTGGAGGGACTGGGGGAAGGGAAAACAGAAAGGAAAGGATTAGGGGCTAAAACCATAGACCCTGTCCAGTAAAGTCTGATAAATTAATCTTTTCAGATTCCTTTATCACTGTTCTACATATGATCTTAGCTCCAGCAGCTCTCCATGTGTTTCTTGCATTCATAGCGTGATTTTACAATAAATACAGAACTGTCTTTACTGTCTCAGTGAAGACTATATTGCCTACTCCAGCACTAAGATGGGTATCAGGAAAACAGGTACTCAATTGCATATGGCTACTGATTCACTCACCTCATTTGCACTCAAGACTTTACAGCAGCCTGCCCATGCAGAAGACCTTGGATTACTTTTTACTTGTTGGGCCCCTCTCTTCTGCCTTTTTTCCCCTTTGATAACATATATAATGACTGGTTGGTATATCTGAAATGCTGCTTTGAATGGTGCAGATTTTCTTAACAAACCAGAGCACACTAAACTGTTAAGGCATTTCTGTCGAGAATAATTTTATATTCCAGCAAAACCAAAAATGCATGGAAATCTATTTTGCTGCTTCATTTTTAAAGTGCCAATGATAAAAACTGTATCAGCTGTGAAAAATATCAAGTCCTTATTGGGCAGAATAATTTTCTGTTCTATAAAGTACAAAAAAAGCCTTATGTTCCCATAGCACTAAGTGTGAAATAACAACAGTTGGACAAAATCCTAAAGTTTTTGCCTGAAAAAAATGTCCACTGATACCACTAAAGGACATAATTATTGATGTGAAATTTAGCTATCTGAGCAACATCACCCATTTTACCCCCACTGTACCTAATGCAGAAAGTGTTATTCCAGTTGTTGATCCTAAGGAATAGGAATAGGACAAGTTGTCTCTGGATAGGATGGTTGCTGCTTCTGGGTGTGATGTGTGCTCTAAAACAGAGATATAGCCAGGTATTTGACTTCTAGATTACTGAAGTTAAATGAGGTGAATCCCAGCCCGAAATGTCTGCTTCTGTCCCAGTGTTATCAAAGCAAGGTAGAATGTTAGGCTGACATTCACTGTGTGTCATTGATTTCTGGGGTCTTGTCTTTCTGCTGTGTGCTGTGTAAAGCTTACTGATGTATTTCTGTCAAGTGCTGAGACACTGAGGCTTTCTCTGCTCTTACTCATCGGAGTCCTCTGCCAATTCCATGGAGCAGAGCAGAAGGTAGAAGCTCAGAGAAAGCAACCCTGTTACTTGTCAAAGGTGTCAGTCCCTACAGTCCAAGGTTTGCTCTCATAAATTCAGTGAGAAACCTGGGACCTCCTGGCCTTAAAATGGAGGCATTAACAAGAATGTGAAGCAATACAATGAGATTAGTCGGCTCCTCTGTAGCTCCATAATCTTGTGAGCGGTACAAATTCCTTTCTTAGTAAAAGAGAAAGCTGGAGATTTCTCTCCTCCACATTCTCCAACTCACAGAAATCACAGAAATCACAGAAATCACAGAAATCACAGAAATCACAGAAATCACAGAAATCACAGAAATCACAAAAATTAGGGGCTGGAAGGGACCTAGAAGATCATCTAGTCCAACCCCTCTGCCTGAGCAGGATCACCTAGACCAAGTC
>JANHGL010014377.1:0-21226 GCA_024611195.1 Ceyx melanurus
GCTCAGGCAGGGGGGTTGGACTAGATGATCTTCTAGGTCCCTTCCAGCCCCTAATTTCTGTGATTCTGTGATTCCCTGAGGTTTGATTGGTGTCTGTGATCTAATTTTACAGTGCCCATTTAAAGAATTCTCTTACATGGGAGGGAACATTTTCTGTTTTATAGAAAGATTTTTCCAAACCAACGAGTAAAAACCTGTGGCTGTAGTTCTCGGCTGTCCATAATTAACAGCAGTGATATTAGTTAGGCCTGACTAACACTATTTAAATTGATTGCAAAATGGAAATCTATGGCATGTAATCAGGTCCAAGATGTCCAAGATCTGAACGGAAGTCATTACAAAGGCATCATCATGACCATAGATTTGTCTGATTTGTCTCTTCTCTGTGTGAGGGAAGGAAAAAATAGATCCTTGAAAATCTATCTTAAAACCAGAATTGATTATTAATGTAATTTCAACAATGCAAGCAATTTACAGTTTCAGACCCTGGGACTGGTAATCTGTAAGTATGGTACATTCAAATGCTTGCCTTTCAGGTCTGTATAGCAAGATATGCTACTTTGGAGACTTCTGCAAATCTACAGATATTTGAATTGTATCTAACACTCAAGAAAAGTAATACTAGTCTACTTCACTGTTTTGAAGACTAGACAGTTGGGGTGTTTGTTCCCTAACATGTCAGGTAGCAGCAGTCCATGGTAGAAACTGTTTCCAAGTATCAGCTCACAAAAAACAGTTTGTAAGAGGCCTTTAAAGGATCGTATTACTTCCCTCAAGCAACTTCAGAGCATGGAATAGACTATGGTAAACAGGTAGGAGGTTTCATGGTGTGCTATATCAAAGAACTGTACTTAAATTAATAAAGTATCCTATGAATTGCTGGAACAAGCTTGGTGCAATGTTTAATCATTCTTCAGTTCCTGACAAAGGTTAATAGGGTACAAACTAACCTAAATCGGAATTTGTCACGCATTCTTGTTTCACATTGTAACTGTTGAAAAGAAAAAAAAAAAAAAAGCATAAGCTCTTTGAAAAACAATTCCACAGACATCCCAGAGAACAAAATAATAAAAAAAAAAAAGTTTCCATGCAGAATTTTTTTTTATAAGTGGTCATTGACTGTAAAATGCCTGGAATAATGGACCCTAACCTGTGGCTTACGGGCAGCACAATGGATTTTTTAGAAGTTATATTGTGACTTAAAGTTGGAAATGTAATTCATTTTACGTGCATCATTAAAATAGTTGTTATACTTTTATATAGCTAAACACTGGAATAATACTGTCTACACATATTTTTAAATAAATTTCAGAGAAAGCTCAGGAGTAGCTGAGTAATAACTTTACTTGTACACTGCAGAGACCTGAATTTTCTTGCTGTCTTTATATTTCTAAGCTGCACTGCACATGGAAGTTAAACACTTAGTCACCACCACAGGGCTGCAACCTGAACATTCAAACAAGCTTTTAGATTGTATCCAAATTTTCATATAGGTAATAGGAAAAGCTTCTGAAGTTTACATTTTAAAGACCATGCTATCACTATAGTCCTTCTTGAAAAAACAACTGTTTTAATAATATAGCAAGAGAAATACGAAACAACTTACTGTGTTAGAGATGTGAGTTATGCCAAAGGAGAAGACAGGAGGTTAGGTATAAAATTAAGTCCATAATTTAAGTATTAAAAAATATGAAACATGAAACATCTGACGCCTTCCTATGAGATGAAACATATGCATCATATATTTAGGAAAAGCTATGGGGCAGTGCAATTACAGCAGCAAGATCATGTTTAGATACAGTAGGTACTGTTTAGAAGTCATCTAATGAGATCAAACTGACACAGACTTGTTCTGCAATGGCAAATCATAGAGTGAGGCAATAGAACGGAGTGATTGTTTCTCTTCCTATTCTCCATACATTCACCTATGTATAGAGTATCTAATTCCATGTAATGGCCTGAATTACCACTTCTATCACTATTCAATCCTTCCCTCTCAACACCACCTACATACTGTAATACTTCCATCAAATGAAATTATTTCTGCAGTAAATACTTATGGCAATCAGCCTCTACAAAACAAACCAGGTTTTCAAAACAAAGGAAAAAATCAGAAAACATGGAGAGAAAAAAAAAAAAAAGGAAGCAACCATAATCTCCTCCCCCTCTAACAAAAGAACAAAGAGATATATGAAGTAAAACGAATCAAGTCTTGTAGTGATCTTAAGTAACTTCAACTGTTAAAAGTCTTCACCATTTCTACAAAGAAGGCTAGGTTTTGGATGTTCATCTCAATTGTGTTTGTAGCAATTAAAAGCAATTTACAAAAAGACTCTGGTATAACAGGTAATTCCAGATTAAATAAGACGAAAATCTTCCTGAATTCCTATCTCTACAAGACACACAAATACTGACTACACCACAAATAGTGACTTTTAGCATTTTGTATTACATAATATAGTATTTTAACCTAAGGATCACAAAACCATTTACAAAGCTCTTAAGGAATGCTAAAATGCAGTAACAAAATTGACACAAGATACAGGGTAATAATCTCTAATGCTGAAAGTGTAATCATACTACTGTTCAATTAACAGCAATTAATTCTAGATTATCATTACATTTGAGACTAAGATTCACTCCTGTAGGAGAAAGCAATGCACTACCTTCAAACAGTAACAACTCTTCTCTAAGTGTCTTGATGTTACTGACAGTATTAAAACCTGCTGTGCATAAGGGTCCCAGGAGTGTTAAATGGCATACCGTACCATGCTACCCAATTGCCCACACACAAACACATTCCCAAGCAAAAAACCCAAACCCTTTTGTCTAATTGTTTCAATTTAGTGAAACACCTTCTGTGATTATTTGAAGAAAAATTTCCTTCAAGTAACAGGATTCATTGATTTAGCATAACTTTATACAGCCAAATAATTCAGGCCCAGTTTCCCCATGTACAAATCATACTTAAAAGGGTTTGAAGAAAAAAAAATAATTTGTTTTGTTGAAAGACCTAAGAAACTTCTCCTATCAAACAGAGACAGTGACTTTTATCTTTCTAACAGTATTTAATTTTTCATTTGTTTTCCAGTTCTGGTTAGTTTCTGCTCTAAGGAAGTTTTAAGTTTTGCTACAATGTGCTATTTAAGCATACTAGTTATTTTTAAGAGAAATTTTTTAGAACAGTTTACCTCCAGAGAGGGAAGGAGGGTGGATCTGAGGCAGAATTATATAATCTTATCACTCCCTTAAAACATAACACAGTAGAATTATACATCTTCCAGCAGATAAGGAGAACATATGATGTTCATTCTGCCTAAACAAACGGTACTTGAAAAATGTGGATTTCCATCTGTTTCTAAAATATACACTAGTCACATGACAATACACATGACTTTGACTCCTGATATTGCCAGGATGAGAAATAAATGGATTTAAAGAGAAGATTTAAGGAGAAGTATCTTCATTTTTTTTTACAATAACAGGAAAATGATAGGATTCCCAAAGGTACCTGGAGACACCCGATCCTATACAATCTGCTTCCAAGAGGGAAACAAAATTGCTGAAGGAGTTCTTGTAATTCAGCACTCTTATGAAGAAAAGGTTCATATTTTCAAGACTCTGCTCTCTGGTGCTGTTGGTTAACAACAATGGCAGGTAGGATTTGTATGACATTTCCTTTCTGTCACTAAGTTAATGTTACACTATTATAAAATACATGCTTTCTTTAGATATTTTTTACATTTAGATTAATCTGGATTTTACTAATTTACTCTCAGTAGTATTTTACAGCATGACCATAGTGTTTAGCTATAGGAACAATAGTAATTAAGAATAAGCTCAGGTAAAAAACAAAACAAAATCCTTCATGCCAAATACCTCTTTCATCTTTCCTCTCACAGGAGGAACTAAAAGTCATCTTTTCTATTTTTTTGTCTGTAAAGCAGCATCAGACTTCAGAATGAAACATCAGCCAATTTCTGAGGAAAAGCTTCAACAACCAAAAGGGCGTAACACACTAATGCTGTATGGAGCCTTTTGTATGGAGCAAGAATGACCACAGATCATCCCAGAATCTTGGAAGTAAGAAGACTGGCCTGTCATCTATTCCTGGACAATTCATGACCCCATAGACAATGGAAGGATAAACTAGCCAAAAAGCATAGCATGTATTTCAATTGCCTGATTAATGATAAAGATGTAGGGTCAGGGTCAGAAAAGGCACAGACCTTCTTTTCTTATTGTTTCGTTAGCTTATTTATTTACATGTCCCGTTCCTGTGCAGAGCAGGTACCACCTAGGGAATGGAGTACAGAGAATAAATACCGCAAAAGCCTGATGTTGCCACAGGCTGTTGTTGTTCCATTACTGAACTGGACAAGACAGAAAGTCTAAGATTTCTCTCAGAAAAACTCTGCAACAGAATTTGAGACCTAGCTGACAATCAGGTCACAAAAAACATGGATTCCACAACAGAACTTCAAAGAAATAAGTTGTTTGCTGCCAAATGTCTGCCAATAGTGGCTCTTTTGTGAAGCCCCTTAAAGACTGAACTCTTTTTCACAAAGTGACAGACAATGAAGGCTAAGTACAGTGAAGAACCACCTTTGCTTTGTTATTCCTTATTTATTTTTATTGCTAAAAACCACCCCAGGCCTAGCATTGTTTGAGATCAGGTTAGAAGACAAAGTAGCAAAAAGAGGACCTTTTTCAACACACTTCAAATGGAAAAGATACTAAAACAGATCTAATGCTATCACTTTCCATAAGCAATTTTTTTAGCTTCTGGATCATGCTACATAATATAAAAAATATCAATTAAATTTAGGTTTGAAAGCTAGATTTTAAATCTCATGCACAAAGCATGTTTTCTATGATAGGTTGTTGGTTTGGTTTTGTTGTTTGTTGGGGTTTTTTTCTGTTGAAAAAAGCTGAGACTTGGACGGCATATTTATTAAGTTCATTTAAAAGAATTATATGCATGTATGTCCAAAATTATAACATCCAAAAATTATGGAAAAATCTCAAAACAGATCTGAAATGGCTCCCAATCCAAAGCATTTATAGTTTAACAGATAAATGTCTCCCTGCTTGTTCTACCATGCAATTTTCTAGTATTTATATTTTTATGTTAAAATGCAGATGCTAATCTTCATAAACATAAGCTTTATATGTTATTGCCCAGAAACCATGTCACAATTTACATTAAAATCTCTAATTTAGAGTATTTTACATTTTATTAAAGCATACTAAGACATACTTATTTCACCTTAGTACAGAAAGACAATACCGCAGCAACTTTCAATAATCCTGATGTTTTCTGATATGTTGAATTTAAAAGAACTTAAGATGCGTATTGTAGCACCTCAGAGGGAGACTGCTGCAGCTCCAAGTCACTGTGTTCTACAGTCACATACCCAGAAGGCAGCCAGAGTCTCACATACCTGTTAGAGCAGCACCTTGTTCACAACAGAACACTTGCAACATGAGTTGCGACATACATACAGCTGTGCAGGCACCGGGGGAGGAGTAACGGTGTGTAATGGCTTCTTCATTCTTTCATAATCAAAGGATGAAGCCTCAGATGTGTGAACCAAAATCCATTAGAATTTCAGAGTGGTTTGCACAGAGACATTTAGTTTCAGGTAAGCACACAGATAATTCCAGTCCATAATGTCATATATTGTATCACCAACACAGGACCAATATACCATACTGTATACCATCAGTAAATATTACAATACTTCTGACATAATATGCTTCAACAGTCTTGGCTTCTTGCTGCCCAAATGGACAGGATAATTTTTGAGTGGACTATGTAATAAACATCTCAGTAATTCTCTCATGGGGCTGATAAAACTTTTGCAACACAACACAAACCCTCAAATGAAACCAGCACACTCGTCTGACACGCTATGATTATATTGTATTACACAACCCTCACTGATTTCTCATAACTAAATCATCCTTTAATGATTCATAACAAATCTGCTAAGAAGTAATATATCACCAAGTAAGAGACAGAGTAAACATAGAGTTGTTTACTCGTTGGCAGATTTTTCCATAAAGATGGGAAATTGTATGCAATTTCTGAGTCATTGGTCAAAAAACTTACAGCTCCAGGTTGCCTAGAAAGGAAGCATAATTGTAGTATGCTGGGGGGCATTTGTTCTCTCATGGAATTGTAATTAAGCAAGATTCATCAATGCTTTGGTATACCAAGTCTGGTATGCCCAGGAATTTACCAGGCATATAGTGACATTTCAAACACAGTAGCTTTTCAGAGGCTGCAGACCTATGAAAATTGAAATCTAAATTTTTCAAAGTAAATGAAAGTGGAATGTGACATAATCCTTGAAGTAATTTGACTAATTACTAACATTACAGTGACTTCTAAGCATATTTCACTTTCTGTGCTTCTGGCTTGAGATGGAAGAACAGCTAAAATAAAAAAATACACTAGAAGGGATAGGAGAATTGCCCTATGTTCTCTCTAACAACACAGGTGAAAGAGAGAAAAAAGAAATTTCAACTTCAAATTTTTAATTCTCCCCTTTTTCAAAAGATTTAGTTGCTTGATATTTAGGTATGAAATAAATATAGTATCAGATCTTTTAAACAAAAATGGTAGTCTTTCATCCTCTGTTTCAAAAGTTTAATACCCCTAACTCTTCAGGCAGATCCTCATGACTTCTAGAGACCTTTGGCTATTTTCTCTCTTTAGTGTTATTTTTACCAAGTTAAGATAATTTTAAGCATTACAACTATGCTTTAACAACTGCATGGGTTGTTTCACTCTTCAGATATTGCCATGGTCAGGAAAGCTTAGCTGGAAGCTGACATCATTGTCCAGGAACTGAACAGCGGGGTTGAAAGACCTGTTCCAAAACACATCATACTTAGTATTTATTCTTGAGTGTGTGATATTTTACATTTGCCATGAATTATAAATTAGGCTGATTCACATCTCCTGCTGGTAGTAAATGCAGCACGCTAGGTGAAATTTTTACACAATGGTTCTGAAATTGTATCTAATTAATACTTTCTGACATGCTATAAAAATCTGACATTTTGCTGTTGAGGATCCCAGAAACAGAAACCACTTTATTCTCTGGACAACACATATTTTTTTAGAGTTGGGCAAATTCTACTGCTGATTCTCAAAAACCTCTTTATGGATCAGTGAACTGCCATGTTTTTTTACCTGCTTCAGCAATTCACCTGCAAATAATTATTTTTGTCGTGCTGGGAGGAGAGATACTCTGCCCTGAAATTGCTCAAGGTTATCTGCCTAAATATCCCACCTCCTTACATTCCCTTCTGCTAAAATGCTTTTTTTTGTCTTTTTTTTTTTTTAATGTACATGCATTTACATTCTAAGTATGAACAGCTTCCATTTCTTTAGAGAATCTATTTGTATACTTTTGTTTGATTAGGATTTCTTATTTACAATATTTTCAACAGGTGTCAAAATTCTGGGGTTCACACCTTAGTTCAGAAAAATCCTTAACATTCCCAAAGAAGCAGGTGGAAGATACCTACTCATGTTCTGAAACAGTTCCAAACAAATTGTAGTATTTGAGTTCTAGCTTTGCTAATCTGAATGTAAGACTAAATCCAAACTTCTTCTCTTAGACATAGTCACTAGTAACAATTTATATCCCCATGAAGCCCTCACAATTAATAACTGACAGCCCCAAGTGCCTAAAATCTTATTCTACTGATAAAGTCCATCTTCAAATTTAAATCAAACATGCAATGACAGAAACTAACAAAAACATTTCACATTTGAATCTGTGTAAGCAAGCATTAGTAGCAAGATGCTCCCTCATAACAGGTTTTGTAGCTAACATGGATTATGCAAGTTACAGCTGTCCATATAAAGACAGTTACTGTACAACTACTGTATTGAGCTTACTTCCTAGTGAACACAAAGGTGGTGGTGGTGCGGGGTGCAACTCTCTGTATTCAGCTGGTATAAACTCGGGCAGACTTAGAGCTGTTTTTAACAGGAGTGAGCAGAGAACAATGCCAACCCCAGAGTCAGGGGCACTTTTTCCATTTCACCATGCTTCCTCCTCATGGAATGGCTCAATATGCCATATTGAGCATATGCCTGACAAGATCATAATCAGAAAACAGTATTCTAAGTATTGGATCAAAAGGTAACAAACCAGAAGTGATCACTCACTATCTTTCCCAAAAAGCATCTTTCATGTGCTTTACCCACAGGAAAGAAATATTCAAAAAAAGGATCTGGAAACCAAAAGTTGTTAAAAAAAGAAATAAAAAAAGAAATTTAAAAATGAAATTTAACTATCAGTCACTCTACAGTGACTTCCCAAAAAGCTAGGATAAAACACTTAAATTTTTAACTAGTCCTTCTTCTCTTACTTTACATACCTCTCCGGTTTTAAGCACTTTATAGAAGGCTTCTTATCCTAGCACCTGTTTTTGAAGAACACTGTTTAATAACATTATCACAAATAATAGCAAATTTTTTGGCAATTTTGGTGGTACAGCTGAATTTATAAAAGAGAATGTTATGCAAAGATGCATGTGCTGAAATTTTCATTCCATATTCAAGGAAAATAACTGGCTGTACTACACAACCCTGTAAGAATGCACTACCTCAGTCAATCCCACCAGTACAACAGTAAGTGAATTAAAAAGATATATTTATAAATAAAAAGACAATGTTTCACTATGTGAACTGTCACTTCTACAAGAAGTGTAGAGATGCACAGAACTTCTGCTAAGCCTCACTCCTGTACAAAGCAGAGTCTTGCACTACAGATGCTTTTAAGAATCAGAGGAGTAACAGCTTTTCTTGGCTTCATGGATTAAAATAGCTAGAACTGAAAAGACTGTACTCCTCTTCACAAATCAGAAGTTACAGCCAGTTGATTCAGCCAGCTCAGAAATTCAGCCATCAGCTGCCTACAAAACATGACTGAAGAAGCTTCACTGCATGTATGATTTAGAGAATACCCTATATTGAACATGGGATGAGTACAGGAAAGCAAACAGTAGGTTCTTTTTAAGGCGTTCCTGTCATCATATCTACATTTCAATTCAGAATAAGAAGTATTACATTAAAATTAATCTTGTATAGAATTTTATCATATCAAATTTCACAGTTATAAAGTAAAAAACCCCAAACAAACAAAAAAACCCAACCAACAAACAACAAAAGGCTGTAAAAGAAAGCAGTTCACCTCTGTATTTTTATGCCAACTTTCTCCTGTTTTTAAAGGAGAAGAGTGCCCTCTACTGACCAATACATAACGGCAAAGGCAGTTATTTGAAACTGGTATTTCTAGAAATATGAGAGGATTGGGAGGGTCCCTTTCAAAATAATGAATTATTCCAGAAGGAATTTTCCTCTGCAAAAATGGCAACTAACTTATGGCTTCATTTGTCTGCTGTCCAACCAAGAAGACTGTCTTTCTAAACAATTATCGTATTTATTGGAGGTAAATTCTGAAAATGTGCTTAACTCACCCTAGGCATACAAACTATGTGATACCCTGTCCCCTACACTCTTTTAGGTGGTTTTGTTAATCCCTTTACGTCGAGAGTAATGAATTAGCACAACTGAATAAAGGGTCAAAATATAATTTCAGACGAAAAGCTGTTGTTTAGAACAGGGTCACACAAGAATGAATTTAGCCCCAAGATGTATTAAAGATAGCAACTCAACACTTATTTTCTCTAGAGAAACCACAGACATATTATACCACAGTGATGAGTAACTATTTGAAACATGCCTTGAGGGAGAATTTTTTAAAAAACACACCATGTGTGACCTAAAAAAGTGCTACCTTCTTTATAAACTTGGTACAATCACCTAATTCCTAGAAATAAACTGCAATAATTCTGAATAATACTGAAGTATTTCTGCAAGCTCAAATCAGAGGCCAAAAAGAGCTTATTTAAAGGACAGCAAAGCACTGCTGATTCCCCTTTCAAGGCTGCAGGCAAAAACACTGGTGTCCTGAAACATGCCGTTGATTAACCATCTTTAGGAAAGAGGAACAAAAACTAATAAACCAGAACATCTTCCCTGCACAGAAATCACAGAATCAAGTTTTATACAAGTAAGAGCATGAAAAACCTCTCCTGTTGCTGCCAAATGTGTGTAAAATAAATTCATAGTCTGACAACCTAATTAATATTTATTTTTCAATTATTAATTTTTCTTATTAACTATTCAGCATTTATGAGGGGGTTCAAGGTAGGATTTTTAGTACCCATTTTCAGAGGCTTGTTTATCTGTCGAAGTACAAATGGACTTTCCTCCAAAGGCATTAGACAAAATAAGACGTGGTTGTTATAAAATTACCATTAGTCATCAAAGGAGGGGAAACAGGTTTTTGGAGGGTTTTGTTTCTTTGCTTGTGGCATGCTTTCAGTAATCCAAACAATTTATAAATGCTCATGTTTTAATAACAGTTAAATCCATGTGAATGAAAGCAAAACTGAGAGTGGTTTTGAGTTAATTTTGATTAAACTCTTTCAGGAAGAAGCTTCTAGGAAGACAGGTAGTGATAGTACAGGTCTACTGAGAAAGACTGAGTGTCCTCATTATTAGTACAGCAAAGTCTCCATAATCACCCACCTAATCCTGCTGTGCAATATACTCTGGAGATTCTCCAGAACATACAGAATGTAGATCTAGGTATAATGTCAACAGCAGCATACCAATGTACTATATAACGTCTCCTCAAGTCAACAGATTCTACTTAGCCACAGATTTACCAGTCTCCTCCTTAGTTTTTTGTTGATTTGTGGTTTGTTTTGCTGTTTGTTTTGTTGAGGTGTTTTTTTAAGAAATGCCCAAGGCAATTCCTCAGAAAATCTTCCAAGACAAATTATCAAGTTAATTTAGGGAAGTTGTTGATGTAGAAAAGACAGGCTGTGTGTGTTACTTTCCTCTATCCAGAAAATAGACTCCAACAACTTATTAATAGACCATATCTATCCTGTTCACAAGTACTATCAGAGACAGGCAAATACTGAGGAAATTAGCATGCAGTTATCACACACACAAACACACATTTTGAATTTGGAATTACAGTATTAATGCAAAAGCTGGTATATGATTGAATTAGATAGTTAACAGAAGTCTGTAGTTAATCTTAAAAACAGAAGGTATCATTCACTTTAAGAAACAAGAAAGTATTTTGTTAAAAATCCAGAAGAGCACTACTGTGCTGACCAAGTGTCATTATCATTAAGACTTCTGTTTTCTTGGTGGACATTTAACTACCTGTCAATATGAAAAAGACCCTACTTCCTTTTTGGACACGGTACGTAAGTATTATAATTCAGACTTTTGGCCTAAAATGAACCACAAATTAGATTACAGAGGACTAATATTTAGCTTCACTGGATAATTATAGTACCTTTATTTCATGTAATTACCCCAGCTACAGAACACATCTCTGAAGAGGAAAACTTCTTTCTGCATGTTTGCATGTAGGCCAGGACATTATTAATCAAATTAAAGAGAGCACACCTGGAGCGGAGGAATTAGAAGAAGCTTTATGCCAGTTTACATGACAGATTTAGCTAAAAAGGTCAACACTGAGTCAGTAAAGGGGTCTTTAATGATGTATGCTAACTGTGCAGCTATGGGATGTAGCCTGGAATGTACCTTGTAAGTGTGATTTTATTATCAAATTACAAATATATATTGGTTCAGACATTAACAGAACAAAGTTGGAGCACCTCTTATTCTACAGAAGTACTCTCAGTTGCAATCTCTGTCATGCTTTAAAAACTCTTTCTAGGCCAAAATCAAATGGCTGTGAATTATAATGGAATTACAGTGGCTGAATAATTCACTGCACTGGTGTTGCACAAGTGGATTATTTTTAACTGTATAATAAAATAATAAAAATCCCTTGATGGAAAGCTAGGAAATTCGCAGTACAGTTCAAAGGGAATAAAAAACTTTCTCTTATTTGTGGCACGGGACAAAGAAACCCCAGAAGACATGATTCCAGAGGACTTCCATGCTGTCTCCTCTGAATATTCTTCCCTTCAGTAATTTCCTTTGAAGGCAAGCACACCAGTTAAAGTAACTGCTGCATATTTAACTGTTCTAAATTTTGGAATATGGTAGTAACAACAAAATCTTAGACAATAGGATATCAAATTCTGCTATGAGATATATCCATGCAGTAATCAGTCCTTTTCTTTAATCACAAATTGCAAATAGTCTACTGCATTGTTTTCCAATATTCAGCTTTTCACAAAACAGAATAACCTTCCTTAGTTTGGGACTCTGATAAGAGAAAGCTGCCAGCACATCCAGAGGACCTAGTAATTCACCACCAGAAGTATTTATCTAATGGTAAATCTGGATCAGCAATCACATTTACCTTTCACAAGCTGCTAATCATAGAGTGGTAAAATCATTCCATTCTGCAAGGGAAAAAAGTAAGACACTAGTTTGAGGTCAGAAAGTCTTTTGCTCTTTGTAGGTCACCCTCTCTTCAATTTAAGCAGCAAAAAGCCAGAAATGTTTGCAGTGTTTCCTCCTGAGAGTGAGCACATGACTCAAGTATAATGGAGGAAAAAAAACACACGAAGACCAAAACAGTTTGGATAAGAACAGGCAGTTGTGTCTGTGTACACTTCTGTGACAGCTGCTCTGCAGAAGGCATCTCAGCCTCCGGCACCAGTGGTACAAGCACTGAACAGTGCTGAGAGAGTCACAAATACTGCCCACTGACAAGTGGGCTACCTACACACCATTTGGAAATAGTGAAGAAAAAACTAAGGTTGTTAAAATGCAGGGTCTTGAGAAGGCAATAGACGTTTAATTAGAAATTGTATTCTGATCCCATAAACACACAGGCTGGGCAAGCAGTGTCATCAAATCAAGGCAAGCACACATCTGTGGTTAGCATTTCAATGCTCTCAGAGATGCCTAAATACAGGTTTTGTGCGTTAAAAATGGACTCAGATCCTCCAAGGATTATAGTGAAATTTAGGGGCTTTAATTTACAATCTACTTTTGTTAATACAAAGTACAGCTACTGAGTCCACTTTCCTGTTGCATGTGACACGCACAGAAAAAAATGGTGACAACAAGAATGAAGAGATGGGAAAAGACGATATCCTGTGGGCAATGCCATCTCCTGATGTCCTAGGATTACTATTATATAGAAAAGTTGTACACCCTGAAGAACATTCCTAGAACAGTATTTTAGAAGGATATTTATACTGGTGCCACTACACTGGTTTCCCTACTTTTGCCCAGAGATTCAGTAGGTGAGGTAAAGAATTTATGATTTTAAAATGTATCTGACAAACCTAGTTCTAGCCATATGGCTATAGATCTTATTTATAATGTTAAAGGAACTACTATATTGACTGTTTTCATGTACAACCCTCCCAGAACCTCATTACAGGAAAATCCAGTTACTGTATTAAACATTCAAAAGATGTACCAACTCACAAAACACAAAAATTTTGACTGATGAACCTTAAAGACTGCTGGGGGTTCATACCCTTGAAAAAAATGGCTACACTGTCTTGATGGTATAGCAGCCCTTTTCATCAAGAAGCAGTGCCCAGATCAATGCCGGTCTTTCCTTCCAACATGAGTAAATAAAGGTGTTGGAACAAGCAACAAGCAGAACAAGTACTCAGAGAAACCAAATTACTCAACTGTCATAGTGGCAGCTTGCCATGAGCTCCAGAGCCATATACAAATGGTACCAAACAAAGCAGGAGACAGCTGTCCCTCATAACCTGCATAAAGACAGAGGATATGTTTAACAGTTTCTAGACAACAGAGGAGATTGGGCATGTCTATAAATTCTACATTTTCATAATTAAATTCTGAATTGCTTTTGCAGAATACTGGGGATTGAATTTGTCTGTGGACTATATTTGGTAATCCCTGAAGTATGTTGTCTGAGTCAGGCTGCAAAAGAAAAGCTGAAACTAAAGAATGCAGTGAGGTTAATAACCACAGAAAAGAAACCAGGAAGCAGGCTGACAAATTAATCGATAAATTATGTATGAGAAGAAATATTCCTTTTCCTGTTCCAGCCTCTAGATCACCTTTCTAAGAAGAATGAAAACAACCCTGAAACAAAAACAATGTCACCATTACAGTCCCTATTTTAACGCTTAAAACTTTTACTATAATATTGCATACATTAAATCTTTACTTTTTTTATTCTAAATACGCACATTTACTTAGTTGTAGATAAAAATCACAAAGTTGCTTGACAAAGAGATGATAAATATTCCATTCAAATGGTCCTCCAGCACCATCAATTTTGTTCCACAGTAACTATGCTAACATCACACACAAGTACACCTAAGTGAGAAACAAGTAACTCAGTACAACCTAAAAGTAATTTCAGAAACATTTTAAACAAAAGTACTACAGAACTACAGTTTACTGAAAGGTAATAAAGATCTACATCAATTCTCATGAGGCATTATTTCAGTTATGCTACAGATAACAAAATACTTTGTACCATCTGTTCAAGCTACAATATTGTGGTGTGTGCTCCAAATTTAAAAGCCTTATCTTTCTGCATTTATACAGATCTCAATTTTTTGTTTCCAGAAGTCCTACGTCATAGAAATCACTTGCTCTGGACACCAGTTACCTGAATGAGACTTGCTAGATTTTTTGCTACAACCCTTTATGACCAAAGACAGTACTGCAGAGATAACTCTGGAAAACAAGGGCTTGGGAAGTGCTGAACACTGAAGAGACTGGAAGAAACTCAGAAGAGCAATACCTAACAGCAAGAATAAATGTCTAATAGCATATGTTCTTCACTACTTAAAAATGGTGTAGTTGGAAGTACTTCAAATCTCGGAGCACATGAAAACCTGGAGCCACATTAGAAAAAAGCGAATACTGGAAATGGTGTGGAGGAAAACGTTAGTAAGTACATCACATTTCAATATATGCACTAAAGTATCTCCAAAAGGCCAAAAGAAAGAAAGAAGGTCCAGTGACTTGAAGCAGGAACTTAAACTGAGCTGTATTTATTGATTCATCAGAAATAGGCACATTTATATTCTGAAGAAACTGATCAGTAAAAAAAAAAAACAATGAAAGGGGGAAAAAAAAGACAAGAAAAAACCTTTGAGATACTTTTTTTTTAGATACAAGGATTGCTTTCCTTGATATCACTTAAAATTCATGAAAGGGCATTCACCATCTTGTAACTAGAATCTATGCTGATCTATATAGAAAAAAACCCATACTTTTCATTAAAATCTGAAATTAGTGACCATGCATTTTGAATAGATCACCTTGCCTGTATCACAGTTACCCTGGAGATTAATGTCTAAGCTATTATTAATACTGCTCAGCTGGCGAAAAGAAGATTAAGCCATGAAAAATTACCAAGAAAACGTGTAATTCTGTTAATGTAATGGTAGGCTGCTGGAGGAAGACAGCCCTCTGGCTACTTCACAGCCAGACAGAATCTTCTGAAAATGAACAAAACGCCAAAATTGAAATCTGTAGAGAAAAAAACCCATGAACTCGTCATTTATGTAGCTCACCACTGAATCAGTATTGCACATGGTTTTCACCCAGATCATGCTCCTGTTATTTTTTTCCTCAGGACAGCCATTTCTTCTTTATTTTTATCCCACCTTAAGCACTTAGAACTAACCCACCTATACACAAGTAACTGTATATGGATAGCTCTGATAAAACACTGTGATTTTTAAATGTTTTGTTTGATCAAAGCCTTGTGGATAGGTTGAAAAATTGCTCCCCTTTCAGAAGGAAAGCAAAAGAAAAAAACACAACAAAGGAAAACCAAATTAACGAAAACCTTTCATTGTTACTGAACTTCAAAATTAACACTAACTTTTTTATACAATACACCCTTTCTTTCCTTTCAGGATGTTAAACTGTTATGGGCTCTTTCAGAAAATGTGGAAAACAGATAACTTTTATGGTCTTGAACACAGGTTTATTATATGAAAAAGAAAAAAAGCAGACACTTAAATGGGAATAGCTACTTTCTTCCTGGGCATAAAAAACTATTTAAGTTGAGCTCATTCTTTGGCAGAATGAGAGCTTTTACTGACTCACAAACTTTTCCAAAGCCACATGCATTTAACATGTTTTGAAATAATTGCTTTAAAGTTTCTCTTTGATACAGCATACAGGCTGGTTTATATCACAGTTGTAGTTCCAGTTAAATGCTATGCTTATTGCAGATTTACTCAGTGATTAATTAGGCTATCGTTTATGGGACATATTTTGATTTTTCCACTTTTTAAAAAAATTTCTGTGCATCCTATTGTGAAGAGTGAGAATATAGTGTTGAATACAGGCACATTTTAAGTGCCACCCACTAGCAAAAACAACGGCTTCTCCATATGTAAACACATAAGAACTCAGGAGAATTAACTTCACTGAAGTATAGGTCTACTCATTCAGTTATATAGTCCTCTATTCATATCAAAGTAATGTACTTTGGAAACTAGGTCTGGTCTTAAAAGTTACTCCCCTGCTAAAAAAAAAAAAAAAAAAAAAGAAGAAAAAGCGGAGGGGAGTGAGAACAAAGAAAAAGGCTGCATTGGATGTACTGAGATCTGGCTTGTATCCAGACCTCCCATCCCTGAGCTCATCTGTGAGCTCTGCCCTAGTCTGAACCCTGACTGTGAAGCATTTCAGATGTTCACAGATGACATATGTTAATGGAGATAGCTATCATCTTCTCAATTATTTGGCCCAGGAATGAGGGACTGGAAAAGCCTTCTGGGCGATTTTTGGTCTCTTGAGAATAAGGCAGACTACTGCAGTTTTCAAGGTGTTAGTTCTATTTCTCTAGAGAAGCTCATTACAATAAATGTTCAGGAGTCTGTAGCTAAATTAGGTCATTTAGACTTCTCACTTAAGGGGCTATACAGATTCCCGAGTTAAGATTCTCAACAAGGAGACTCAACTAAATGAAAGGCCACAAGCAGGTGGTTTGCAAGTAAGAGGGGGACAACAGCATGAAGCACCCAAAACTCCGTTTCAGATGATCTTCTAGGTCCCTTCCAAACCCTAACATTCTGTGATTCTGTGATTCTGTAAACTATTTCACTAAAATAACAGAATGAAACAGCATGCATAGAGAGTTTCTTCAGTGTGGTCTGTTTCAATACTTCAGAAGACAAAACTGCAAGAGGATAAAAAAAAGCCTACAGACCCATGTTTTGAAACAGCCACAACCTCTTCACATGTGAAGCAAGGACACATATTCTCAGAGGAAAGCTAAATGAGGTAATATCCTAACTCTATGCATACTTTTCTGTTCATTCTACCAGTGGTTTTTGTGCTCCTGCATAACTCAACTATTCAGACTGAAAACTTTTACACAGGAGATACAGTTAAAATGAAAAACATAAACAAAGCAAAGCTGGTTTGCTACCCTAGCCTATATACAACATTATGGAGAAGTTCCATTAAAAAGTTCTATTCATGAAGCTAAACTTTATCCTACTTCCTGGCAGTTCAGTAAAAAAAAGTGCTCCCAATGATCTACTTCCTGGTTCTAATCTAGATAATCAGTAAGATTACCAGAAGAGTAAAATAATTTTCAGAGAACAAGTGGTATTTTGTCTTCTTAGTTTGGATCTTCCTGCCTGCATGTCAAGCCTGGACTTTACAACAGTAACACTTTAAAGGGAGGATGCAAACAAGTATGACAAAAGGTTTATGTTTTAAGGAAAGAGAAAGCAAGGGGAGGGTGGGGTGGAAAGGCAGGAAAGAGATGGCTGGAAAAGAGCTGCCTGAGAATTTCAATCATAAAATGATGACAGCTCAGGCTAAAGTGATATATAATTAGGTACATTTCCATTTTAATTCCTTTTAGATTAACCCATGATTGACAAAGGTTTTCCACTCATCCTACCTCCAGACTTACTTGCAAATAACACAAAATAGATTTGTTAGCCTGAACAAGGGGTATCAAAAAACCTCAAACCATAAAACCCAACCAAAATGACTAAGAAAGGTACAGAATGGAATTAAATAAAGACCAAGACAAAGACTGTAATTTCACTGCATTTAAGGATGAAAAAAACTTTCCACTAGCTTTCAAAATAAATGAAAAGTCGCATGGAATTTCCTTTTAATTTAATTTTTTTTTTCAACTGTAATCTGACAGATGGGTCTTTGGGAGATACTGAAAGAGTCAGAAGAAATTATTTAATTCTATCAAACTTTAATTTTCCTGTAGTCATTCAGTGAACAGTTTATACAAGCTGAGAGTTAAGGAGTTGTCTTTTTTTTCTCCTTTGTCGAAAACATCCTCAGCCAGTTTATGCTATCAAAATACAAAACTTCCTAGTAAAAAGCAGGGAAAGAAATCACTAAAATTCCCTAGAATTCCTACAGTTTGCTTCCTTCCTTCTGGTGACAGGAAAACAAACCCATTTTAACCGCTCCGGTCTCCG
Organism: Ceyx melanurus; assembly: GCA_024611195.1. NCBI lineage: Eukaryota > Metazoa > Chordata > Aves > Coraciiformes > Alcedinidae > Ceyx > Ceyx melanurus. The sequence continues at coordinate 18,454 of JANHGL010014377.1, forward strand.
GAGTCAGGACAATCCATTCAGGGAGGTGTAGCGGTCCTACATTTGTATTGTATTGCCAAAACAGCAATGGCTGTCCATCACGTAATACCTTGGTCAATCTGCCTGTCTAATGAGAAAGTCAACACCAAAGCAGCATGCAGTGTTTATATTTGCAGCCTTTCCTTTAAGTACTTAAAACTTCTTGGCTGATTATGTTCTGCTGTTGAAACTGGAAGTGTTTGTTGTTTCTTTACTAATTAATTGAGATTCCCAAGAAGAGATAAAAACTTTTCTTTACTTCTCCAAGCAGTGAACATTTAAAGCAATGTTTTATTTCAAATAATCTTCAAAACATTTGATTCACATACATCCCTAAATTCAGATTCATAATGAAATTTGCAGAATTTTGCACTTAGAAATAAATATGTAGCCATTATGATGCAGTAAATGAAATGAAGTTAAAGTAGGTGAAAAGATTGAGAATGCATAACAGAATAGCATTCCTTTAGAGTTTGCAGTATTGTATTACAATTTGAGAAACTGGGAAAAAAATCTACACAGATTAGTTCACAAGTGCTCAATGTCAGTAACAAATATTTCTAGTTTTTATTTACAGTAAACATTTAGGCATATCTCCAGACTGGACAAATAAAGTGTGAAGACACTTTATTAGAGTTGCAGTTATTCATTACTTGTTAATCCTACTGAAGGCAGCAATTACACATGTACAGCTAAACTCAATAGCACAAATATGAGCTTATTTAGCATATTAGGTATGATCTAAGCAAGTTCTTTACAAAAAATTAAAAATCCTAAATCAAACTGTCTGAAATGCTGTGGAGTTCTTCTGAGATTAAATTTTCCGAAACATCAGTGGAAGAATAAAACTAGATATCAGTTCCTTATTAGAATAAAATCCCTCATTGAAAGGCAGAAGGTCTAGTGAATCCATGGTTTTGATGAGGTTAATGGGAAATACATTTTCTATTGCTCCAACTATCTCCTCTTGCATTCTCGTCTTCTAGCCTTCCAAATCCTTTCAAGGTGCCACCCAAATTTCAAGAGTTTGTGTTGGCCCCCATACTACCTATAAATACTCTAGATTCCAAAGGTGCGTGCAGCTTAAAAATAGAGAAAAATAAAACCTGCATAGTAAATGCATGTGTAACCAATATGAACCTGCTGTGATAGACTATTACAGCACACTTAAAAAAAAAAAATGTATTTAATCACCACCAAACTTGAAAGAAAAAATTAGGAAGCATAAGAAATTTATCTATGTCTGTGTTGAAAATCTTTATTTCTAATGTGTTTTCTAACTCTTCAGATATTTGAACCTTAGAAATGAGAGCCTTCCATCACTCCCCTCTGAGATTACAATCTTGAACACAATCTAATAAAGCAAAAAAAAATCCTACAGTTCTAAATTATCTTTGAAAGACAAAAAAAACCCAACAAACTCAAACATTTTAATAGTCACATGTATTCTAACCCATTTATTTTTATCTAAAATTTGAGCATACACTTTACCAGAAAAAACCCACATACTTGGAGCTTTATCTTTTTTTTTCAGGAGGTTTATTCATATAGTTTATAAATTCACTAAGATGTCTGTAAATGTGAAGTTTTATGGATTTATTAAATACCTTTTGTAGAGTTACTAAGTCTAAGTTATCTAAGGACAATTCTGAGTATAATGGAGATTAATGAAACACAGTTAAACTATTTATGTTTTAAACTTATTAAGTGCTTATTAATCTTTTACACCTCAGTAAAGCCAAGATGCAGAAACAAAAAACTTCCTTTCCTTTTAGAGAAGTGTATCATCCACAGAAAAGTCAAATCTTGCCAGGCTGAGACACAAGGACAACACCTGCTGAATTTTTCCAGGTGGTCTTCCCTACAATACTTCCCATGCATAAAAACTGGGAAGCAACTTTCTATATGATTAAACCCCACAAGACCACTGAAAAAGTCAAATGGAAATGTTATTAAGTCTTGTTGAGCTGTATGTCTTCTTTGACCTGCATACATAGTTTGCATCGGTTTGCAACATGTTATTTGAATTAAAAACTGAAAACTCTTTGTATAAAAAACTTTTTTTTTTTGCTTGCTTGATTTCTCACCCTACTCTCTTTTTTTTTGCGGGGGCATTTTAGAGAATCACAGATAACCTTTTTTTTTTTTTTTGTTAACTATAAACTCTGCTACCTGGCTGCAAATCAGTGTGAGGACATTTGCCACATTATCCATGCATATACGGAACAACAATCTTACAAATCATCAAGAGGACACCATGAATGGATTCCCATGTGTATTTCTACTCCACTACATGGCAGGAGATGAAGGGGAGACACATGACACAGGGATATGACACAAGGGATGACTTCTAGTGATATGACTGTACAGTTACAGTGTTGTACAGTACACACCCAAAACCCCTATGAGACTTCTGATTATAATATTCACCCTCTTTTTTTCCCTTTTCAGATAATAATTCAAAATACACAATAATACACAATATGTTTCTTTTCATGAGGCTCTCAACTGGAGTAAGTTTAGTGCACATGGGTGCTGAATTGTGGAAAAGGTCACAAATTTTGAAAATGTTCCCCTGAATTTTATGCCTAAATTTATATGAACTAATAATTTTTCTATTACTTCCTGAATATTTACTCATAAGTTCCCTCAACACTACTACAGTACACAAAGATTTTGCTTTGCCATTTCCCTCTGTAGCCCAACATAAAGTATTTTACATCAATTGGATTTTAGCTTGTTTATTTTCATTACT
>JANHGL010014377.1:32595-46719 GCA_024611195.1 Ceyx melanurus
GTGTGGGTTCATATGACATTTTTTCCCCTAAAACCCCATTTTCCTGTGCCTTGTGGACAGGACCTGGGGACACCAGGCCCTCATCTCCCCACCCCGGAGCCGCAGCCACCCCCACTGTGTCCTTCCAACGGTTCCCCGGCAGCCCCCTGCCAGTCAATGAAGGGAAGAGTGACCACCAATTTTCTTGACTGTGTTTCTGTTCTGTTCTATCTTGCTGTTCAACGTTTAATGCTCCACACTTCAGTTTGCATTCTATACAAATGTCTGTCTGTCTCTCTCTCTCTCTCTCTCTATATATATATTCCTTAATAAAATTCTTGTCTCCTTAGAAACCTTCTGGTCTCACATTGACAAATGTAAGATAATATCTGTCCAAACCAGGATAGAGTTCTTCACGAGTAGACTTTATACCTACTTTAAGCAGGGAGGAAAAAAAAAAAAAAGAAAAAAGAAAAAAATCTTTCAGAAAAAGTAGAGATTTGAATGAATGATGTGAACACCTCTATCAGAAACCACATTAAAAAACCCAAACAACCGAGCGTTACTTAAAATATGAAAGGATAAAAATAGAAAAATATAAAAGGAGAAATCTTACTGCTCTGCAAAACCATTACTCATTCTGCAAGGCTCCTATTTATTGGGTGACTTTTCTTTGGTTTTGAGTGCTTGGAGAAGAACATCTGAGAGTATTTAAAATACTGATCACTACAACACTCTAAATACTAACACTGTTAGTACAAATCAATTTTTCTTGTAACCTGCTTTTAGCACTCTCAGATGCTGCAGAATATTGTTTGTGCAAATGGCATCATTCAAGTTTCTTCATAATCTTGAAGAACCATTTGGTTATCCCTGTTCCAAACCAATAAGCACTTCATTTTGCCATCCCAAAAACATCATTCTTGCTTTTAAAAAAATCAAAACAACTTAACAAATATAGCCTCCCTAGAGGCCAGGAACCCCACACATTCTTCATCACTGGTGAATCAGTAACTCTCCCAGTGTTTGTACTCTCCTGCTCTGGATTCAGTCCTTCACATTCTTTGTTTATCAGGTGAGGTAAGTGTCTGCAGGAGGCCCTTTCCTTCAACCTAGGTTTGTTCAACATCAGATTTCACTGAAGAGATCTAGAACACTTAAGAGACCCAACTGTTTACCCATGATAAAAATGTATGCTTTCTGACCCCATATCTGCTCCTGTTGTCCTACTTCCATCTGTATTTTCACTTGTTTACTCCGGTGGATTTCTCTGACTTCAAAGAAATGAGCTAAAGTGCTAAAATCAGACTTGCAAGATAATGCCAGTAAGATTCTGGACTTTGAAAGCACTTCCCATATCTGCTTATTTGTACTGCAAAGCATTCCCCCAAAGGGAATAAACATAAGCACTGAAATAACTTCAGCAGAAAACACTCTTAGAAATTTAACAGCAGGTCTACAATAAAACCCACTTTTAAGTTTTCAATTTATTTAAAACCTTTTTTGTAGACTGTTCTGTTACTCACATTAGTTATCTTGTTATGAATATTTAACAAGTCTCACAGGAAATTATGGGCAAGGGATTCAAGTAAGATTTCCTGCCTGTTAATCACCACATGGTGACACCTTCCTGATACTGTCTGCTAGAGCAGAGACACAACTTATCTTTTGGAAGTTACACTGAAAGGAAGCAGTAAAGGGTAACAGTGGTAGATGGTGTTTTGTAAAGTAATAGATTTATTTGTTTAGTATAGTGATATATTTGGTAGAATTTCCTAACAACGTTTCTATAAAAAACTAAGGTTCTCCCCTATTTCTTAAAATACTTCTTACTCTAGAATTCAAGAGCCATGTAAAAACTTCACAACTTGTAGTTAGTTAAAAGATAACAGAAGCATAGGAGGTTTTACTCAAAAGGAAACTAAAATCCCACTTGTATGCCAACATTTCCTATGACAAATTCCTGAAAGACCACCCTCATTATCTTACACCTCATAGAGCTCATATTCTGAAGATTAAGATGATAAAATGTCTTCAGTGTTATAATGTTCTACCATGAGTTCTAAAATAATGCATTCTTAACACTAATAGTTACATTTCTCAACTGACTTTCACTACTCTGATAATAAAACTTTCAAAACAGTCTTTATTAGAATATAGGACAATATATTTTAGCCTCTACTTCTTTAGTTATATTAGTGACTATGAACCCAACAGAACTCCACAAGAACTAACTTGCTTAACTTAAATCTTGCCTCTTAATACATTGGTTATCTTAAAATAATTCTATCTAAACATTGTTGGGGTGTACACCACACAATGATCACAAATGCCTACTTAACTAACTTTTTATTAAGATAGCAATTAAAATTCCAGCAACATTCAGGGATTTGAAACACTACAATTTTAATAATTCCCAATTAAGGGAAGAAAACTGGTACAGTAGGAAGAAAATACTTATTGTAAAAGTATTTGTATTGCAGACCCAAAGTCTGCGACAGAATATGAAAAATTTTTTTTTTAAAAAGTGACCTTTTGGGTTTTTTTAGGCCCATTTACATCAATACCAGCCTGAGCTGCAGTTTTCTAAACCTTTGTGCAAAACAACTACTGTGCTAAAAATATGTTGTTACTCAAACTCTGAGATATTCTCTCCAGAGATAGGACTTCCTGATAGGAGATTCAAATTAAGCGGAAGTTCCCTTCCTGTGTTTTCTAGGCTGCTAGGCTAATGAGTTTGTTTTCAATAGACTTTAATAAAAAAGGAAAAAAAAAAAGGGGGAAAAAAAAGGAAAAAAAAGAAAAAAAAAAAGGAAAAAAAGACCTGATTAAGCAACTGATTGGTGGTGTTGTTCGCTGCTTTAAAGTGAAGTGACCTTGTATACAAAGCATTAAGTGTAGTAGACCACAGTTTTCTACATTCTAGCATGATGCTGTACCAAGTTTGGTTACCCCTGATTTATAAAGGAATCTGTACAGGAATTGCCTTCAGATACTGTCAGTTGTTGACTTCTATTCCACTGTGCACGTAGCCCTATTAGAAACTGGTGGGAATGATTGTGAAGGAGCAGAGTAAAAGACAGACTGCAACTCTCAGGGAAGCTATTCTTATACAAAATAAGTGAACAGGTGACTTAGTCTAGGTGATTCTGCTCTGGCAGGGTGGTTGGACAAGTTGATCTTCTATGTCCTTTTCAACCCCTAACATTCTGTGATTGCGTGAACAGCTCTGGCTATGTGCATTTAGCTATGCCAAGCCTAACCAACTAATTCCAACTATTAAAGATCACTATATAAATTCAACACACTAAACTTAAGTAATAACTATGGAACATAAAATCTCAAGTACAAGACAAGGAAAAAAAATATAATTAGGGCCCCCAGATACTAAGACAAAGTGATGATCAATACCAATTTTGAAGAAAAAAATGACTGTGCTTTACAATCAATTAATTTTCCAAGTCAATATACTGGATGCTTTCTGCACAGCAAAAACATGGAGCCAAAAGACTGAAATACACATACAATTGCAGTTTTTGTTTTAATACTACTTACACTTTTGATTCATGAAGAATGAGAAACTAGTCAGGTCCAGTATGCAGCCAGACTGGGAAGTTCAACAGTCTCTTTTACCAGTTAGGAAAAGTAATTCAGTCTTTTTCATGTCCACAAAAAAACCCATCCATCATTAAACAAGGTTAACAATGTGGATTTTAACAGATAGGATCCTCTTGATTTCCCACTGCATAAACCCAGATTCCTGCAAGACCCTGACTACTGCAACATTTTGTCACAAAGTGATGACCATCTGCAATGGCTTTGGCACATGCAAATGTAGAAAAAGCTTCTTTAACCTGGTAATAGGCTTTATCTTTCCTATTTTTACATTACAGGCATTAAAACATATAGGAGTTCAATTCTAGTAATTAATATATATAGGCACAAAAGATTTTCATCTTAACAGAAGCTTATGGGCAATGTCCCTGCTCTTTGATTATTTTTTTTTTCTTTCTTCCCAATTGTCTTCAGTAATCAAAGAAATCTGAGAAATCAGAGAAAGTATTAGTTCAATTCAAGATTACTAAATCATCATTAAATTCTATTCCACAAGACCAAAACAAAATATGTACTCCACTTGTGAGAAATCTTAAGCTCTACACCTGACAAAGTTGCTGATAATGACTCAACTGTTTCAATGCAACTATATCAAATGCAATTTCTCCTTTTAAATTTAGCATCCATCTTAAAAGAATCTGTAAATCTGTTTCAAGGAACTGTCTCAATAATTTTATTTCACAATATGTTCACATACAAGCAGGTATCCCCACCTATTATTCTTATAATTTGAAATGTTTACATATGCAATGTTAATGGAAAACTTGAAGCAGTAATGTTCTGCTACAGATTAGAGGAATGGCTTAACTTCTCTGGTCAGAGCATGGCCTAGGTGGAAAAAAAGCAAGGGGCAACTAGAGTTACAAACAGCAACCTGACATTAAACCTCTTCTGCCCTGTAATAAACCCTCCACAGCATCTTGTTAAGAGCAGCTCCCTTGTTAAAAGCATCATCTTTGTGTAGTGAACGTATCAAAAAGTGCAGAGAAGTAAAGGCAGGACTGGAAGAGGCCCTTGTCTTCTGAGCTTTCAGAATAACTTGTGTGACACTAATTTTTTTGAGACTTTTAGTAAATTTCTGAAACTAAAAAGAGGAAAAGCTTTAGAAACAGAAGTAAACAAATATCTCACCTTGTTATGTTCATACTTGTATGGGATTTTGAGGGTATCCATGGCTCTGATCATGGCCTGCATTGCTGTAAATATATTCTGGTACACCAGTTTTGTAAAGCCTCTTTTGTCTTCATCAGAGTAACCTGATCCATGAATGATTCTCATCTGCTTGATAAATGTGCTTTTGCCACTCTCTCCTGTGCCTGTGAGACAAATAAGAAGGATAAGCTTTAGCCACTGAGCATGAACATGACTTTTTTTGCAGTGCTGAAAGCTTGTTTAGTGCAGAACTGAACAGTGTTGAGTTGTGCCTGCACAGTAACTACAGGAGACCAGTTCAGTGTCAAACAGCATAATCAGTAGCAACTGAAGTACCACTGAATTAAAACTTGTGTTAACAAGTTTAACAACTAAACTAATGAGTAAATCAACTCTCCAAGCTATATATATAATATATATGCATATTTTTAAATCTTCCTCTGCAAAACACCCAACTTCAGGTATTGAGACAATTTATCACAAAATTCACTCTAAGTTAGAAAAAAAATTATCTCCAATGTCCAGGACATTAAGGTAGGCAACATACAACCAATAGATAAGTTTGTAATGAAGTAGTGTAACAATTACAACCCTGCAAACTTTTAACCTCAGATGCATCTGATATCAATATTAATTAATGTTTGACACATATTCATTAATGGGTAGTCATTCCTTCTTTCCTTTACATGTCTTTGTACTTTTTACTAGTTTGTTAACAATCATTTCTAACCATTTGCCAATGTAAAGTTAAGATCTGCTTGTTGAAAAACTCACACAGGGCACATTACACAACATTTTTCTTTGTTTCAATTCAGTGAGCTCATCCTCTGTGACTTGAAGAGCTTATCTATATTATTCCTGTGTTTGCTTAAGAAGTTTAGAATGAGCAGTTGCACAGCAACATAAACCCAGCGTTCACCCCAATACTCAGCCCTGCAGAAAACAAAACATATCCACTTGCATCTACTGCTCAGTGCTGTGCTTTCCAGCCTTTCAGACTGGTTTTATTTTGATAATTTCTGTAAAGATTTCATGCCTTACACTGTAATACTTGTGTCCCAGGCATGTCAGGTGTGAAGGCAGCCTTGTGCCCCTTAAATAATGTTTTAGGTGTCTTGTCAGTGTTTTTCACAGCAGTGTAGTGCAAGGTTGAAAGAGAAACCATTAAGCATTTCTCATTCCACACTGAAAAAAAATCTAAGCTAGAAGTCTTTAAAAGCTTTTGCCTTTACCGTAACCATCATTCTGAAACCTTCAGCCTCCTTTCCCACATGCATAAAACAAACTTGTAACGTAAGTCTTTTTAGACACATTCCCAGAAAATCAAGCATGATGCTCCATACTGACCAATTTTACTTTCTCTGGAGAGAAAGCAGTTATTATCATAATGAAGAACATGTTCTAAAGCTGAAAGTGAGACCAAGCCTGCTTTCAACCTCAGCCTTTACAAGGATCCTCAGCTGGAAACAAGGTCAGAAGCACAGCACTGCCTGTGCTGGGGTCACAACAGCAGCCAGAACCTGTTCCACACAACCAGACAAACTCATACTCATTGAAGAAAGTGAGATGTAGTACCAGCCATCCTGTGCTACAGGTGAGATATGCCTTTGACATGATTAACTCTTTAATGAAGACTCTGCTTTAATTAACGCAGAAGAAAATAGTTTCCATGAAACAGCACTGAATTAGTGGAATAGAAAGTGTCTTCCAATTTTGGTCCTGAAACTTCCTTAGGAATCTAGATTCCTTCAAAATCCACAAACACAAATTTAGCATAGAGATAGGAAGAACATGCTTGTATTATCTACTGTGTTTAAGAATTTGAAGTTTCTTACTCTTTTAATACCTTATTGGGAGTGTAGGTGGAACCTCATTATCACGTAATAATCACACACAATGTTTATCATAAGAAACATGGAAGTAAAGCAATATCCATTATTTTAGAGGAGAGTATTTCAGATTATTTACACCTTGAAATTAAGTCTATAAAAATGTAGGAAAAACAAAATGAAAATCTAAAGAATCTAAAGCTTAAAGTCTACTTCTTATTCAACTTTGAGGTTCTGTAATTGGATGTCACTGTAAGATTCTGCCAGCCAAAGACCAATAGCAAATGACACTTGGAGATCTAAAGACATAGATACACAGATTTATTAAAATACATTGTGTATGTGTGTAAGTATGTATACAAAATATATATAGTATAGATATATAAAAAATAAGTGTAACTACCCATGCATATATGAAAATGGTATCTTTTTCTTTCTTTTTGAAGGCCACCTCCAAGTTTCCTCAAATCTGTCCCTCCCTAGATCAATTACTTTCCTATACCTGCCCACAAACTAATTTTCTGGTTAAAGCAGTGGCAACAATGAGAACATTTGTGGTTCTCCTTAACTGCCTGCAGTGTCACATACACAGGGCAAAGGGTGAAAAGTATCCTCGTGAAAAAGGAAAATCTACAGCAGTGAATGCAAGAAAATAGGATAAAAAAATATGAATGACAGCTAATAATAAAATCTACAAGACTGCCCCAAAATTAGTAAGAAGTTAAAATGTTAATTTTCAGTACAATATACAGAAACTCATGCAAACATCACACTGACAGTTCCTCATAGATTGTAACTATTAACACAATAAGTAAATACTTTTATATTCTACTGACAAGAAAAGCATACAAATGAAATCTCAAGTATGGCCTTTTTTAAAAAAAAAACACAACAGTGGCATTGGATGTTTCATTTTAAAAAAATCTTGTTTATGTGCAAACTGCTTAACAGTGACAGAACACTATTTACAAGCATGTCACTAGAGATTTGCTCAGATACTCTTCCTAAAACTAAAATAATTGAAATGAAAACAAGAGATGTTATTTACTGTCAGGGAAATGGGGAAACATTTGGCCTAATACATTATCAGGGTTAGCTAAGCAAAGCTGCAATCTTTGCTGCATTATTCCTAGTGGGGAGTGATATTTTAACCTCTCACTGTTACAGGACTGAGTCAAACAATTTCGTTATTTTTGTATATTTGACTTTTTTAAATTTTTTTTTTGACTGGCATTGCAAGAAGACATGATGCTGATGACACACCATTGACTGTGCTTGCTTTCTACAGCCTGATCTGTTACAGCGCAAGTTAGGAAACACAACTTGGGAAGAAGAAAGTAAGAAATAGAAGCCTAAAATCTTAGCTATCACCACAATAAACAAAACCATGGCAGGATAACAGGTTAAACAGGACTTGAGAAGGCATGTTTCACATAGTGAAAAGAAGAAATCTCAAAAGTAGATTAAAAAAATCTACATGTCTTGAGAGGATCTGAATGCCTTAGGGCTTCTGCTAACCATTGCTTTCACCACTGTCATCCCAGGCACACCTCTCTAGCTGATGCAAGGACAGCCCAAGGGTGAAACAGCAACAGAGCACATCAGTAGAATGGACCCAAGTGGGATAAAACTATACTAAGATAAATTTTCTGTCAGCTGATCTTGCATATTTTGATTAGCCAAGACTTGGATTAGTTTTATGAAGCCAGATGAGTAATATCTTGACTGTCAGAAGAGAGTTGGAGGCCACACAATATACCTGAATCTTACTACTACTACCACCACCACCCTCCCTCATCTTTTAAAATTAAACACATGACACTAATATAAACCTTGGTACTACTTGGGAGATAAGTCAATTGTGTGACTGAAAAAAAAATAAATCCTGATTCAAGCACTCAGTATGGCTGGTGAATTAACTTAAAAATTTCTTTCCAGATATAAAACCATGTCAACTGATAGTGAATTAATTGCCTTCTAAAAGGAGTAGAGATATCTCAATTAGTGATAAATTCCCATTTAAGTGCTGCATTAAGAATTTTAAAAATTTGTCATCAAGACCTTAGCATTTTACAATCTGGGAAATCTGTGAAGATCTACACAAAATATTTTTCTTCAAATGGTAACATGAACAAGTACTACACAACATCAAGAATCATCAACAGATCTTAAAGTGCCTCTAGCAGTACTGTCTCCAAAGCCAGAACCAGGAAGGAACTCCTGCTTGACCAACCTGACTTCCTTCTATGACCAGCTGACCCACCTAGGGGAATGAGGAAGGGGCTGTGGATCTTGTCTACCAGAATTTTAATAAAGCCTTTGACACCATCACCCACAGCATTCTGATGGAGAAACTGGCTACTCATTCATGGCTTAGACTGCTGTGCTCTTCACTGGGGTAAAAACTGTCTGGCCAATGGGCCCAGAGAGTTGTCGTAAATTGAGTTAAGTCTCATTGGCAGCTGGTCACAAGTGGTACTCAGTTTTGGAACCAGTCCTTAGAATCTTGATAACGATGAGGGGATCAAGGCCACTCTCAGTAAGTTTGCAGATGACACCAAATTGACCAAGAGTGTCGATGTGCTTGAAGGCCGGAAGGCTCTGCAGAGGGAACTCAGCAAGTTGGATTGATGGTCTGAGGCAAACTGTATGAGGTTGAACAAGGCTGAGTGCCAGGTCCTGCACCTTGCTCACAATGACCCCAGGCACCGCTACAGGCTGGGGAACAGTAGCTGGAAACCTTGTGGGCAGAAAAGGATCTGAGGGTGCTGAACATGAGACAGCAGTGTGTCTAAGTGGCCAAGAAGGCCAAAGGCATCCTGGCCTGTATCAGAAATTGTGTGGCCAGCAGGAGTAGGGAGGCGATTGTGTCCCTGCACTCAGCATGGGTGAAGCTGCATCTTGAGTGCTGTGTTCAGTTCTGGGTGCTACAGGTTAAGAAAGATGCTGAGGTGCTGAAGTGGGTCCAGAAAAGGGCAACAAAACTGAGGAAGAATCTGAAGAAAATGTTTTATGAGCAGATGAGGAAACTGGGACTGTTTATCCTAGAGAAGAGGAGGCTGAGGGGAGGCCTTCTTGCTTTTCACAACTACCTGAAAGGAGACTGTAGTGAGGTGGGTGTTGGTCTGTTCTCCCAAGTAACTGATGATGGGGTGAGCATAAACAGACTGAAGTTGTGCCAAGGAAGGTTTAGATTGGGTATGAGGAAATTTCTGTACTGAAAAAACAACGCAAGAAGTGGTGAGGCACTGGAACAGACTGCTCGGGGAAGTGGTGGATTCACAGTCCTTGAAAGCCTTCAAAAAACCTGTGGATTTGGCACCTGGGACATGGTTTAGTGGTAATGGTAGTGTTGGGTGGATGATCTTAGAGGTCTTTTCCAAACTTAATGATTCTATGTCACATTGCTTAAATGCAGCAGTATGCCTTTACATGTGTGATTGCACATACACACATATATACCAAGTAGCAGTTATTTTATTATGACTTCTAATCCTGGTGCACATCCTGCAAAAAATGAAACAAAAAAATACTGACATAGGACATTCTTTGCCCTGTGAAACTTTGGGAAAAACAGAAGACATGGTTTATTTTAAATAGGTGATGATCCAGCTACTAATAGAGTGGCTTCAAAACTCTTATGCTGATGGGCAAGGAAGATGCTGGAGACTAAAACTATTAAAACTAGAAACCTGGGCTGACCAACTCTTCTTTCACTTGGATGTGCAATGAATACTACTTGGTTTTGCATTTATCTGCATGCAACTTAAATAAATCTCAAGTATTGTATCTTCAGTGATCAAATACAAGGCTGTTTTAAAATAAAACAACAAATATGCCATTCTCCAAGCAAAATTCACAGTCATCTGTTAAGAGATGTTCCTAATTTACATTTGATATTAGGATACATTAACAGTGGTGTTTCACTTAAGACTAATAGAAAAGACTATGGAACAGGAAAACATTTAACATTTTAGTAAGGCAAGAAAACCAATTCCAAAAAGGAACTAAGGTCTCCTGACATCTGTTCCTGTATCAATAGCACATTTTTCTATATTTATGTAAAAAATTGAATGGAATAACTACAAGAAGTTAATTTAGGAGAGAAAAGTGATAGCCTTTGACATTTAACAATGCACAGGTTTAAATTAGGAGTCATTAATAAAAAATCTGGGAGATGTGTATATACTGTTCCATTGCCAAGTGTTTGCTCCACTGACAGAATCTCTTTAATTTAAAATCACTACATAATCTTCTTCTTAATTATTTTGTTCACAATCCACATCTGCATATTCCACTTCCTTTCAAAAAAGGAAGCACATAATAATTTTGCCATTCACTAAATTATCTACCCTATCATTTTAGTAATTTATAAACAGTTAAGATGACTATCAGTATTATATGAAGAAAACAAGATATCATTTCATGACTTAAAAAAAAAAAAAAACCACGCCTGGCAATATAAGTAATAATTCCTTCCAAAGAAAGGATGGGTGGAATTTCATGAATGCAGCTCAGGAAGCAAAGAATAGGTAACATGAAACATCCACATCTGCCTAGAGTCAATTTTTTCAAGACTAAGACTTGAATCTATTACATGTCTATAAGAAAGTAAGCTAATATTATCTATTACAAAATATTATTAAAGCTGTTCCATCTTTTCCTTTCCTAGACTATAAAAGCTGTATCAACTATATTTAAGAATTTATTTTCTTCCTCTGCTTATATTACATAAATATTACATGCATAAATAACTTATTCTATGCATAAATGCATATAATATTCATATGCGTATAATAATTATAATATTTATATTTATTATATGCATAAATGCATAGCATATGCATAAAATCATATGGTACTAATGAACTTCTCCACAGCAGAGTATGGGAACTGAACTCTCTCACTTCTTAAGAGAAAGAAAACCTCCCATTATCTAGAATGTTTTCTAAAGCAGAGAAATCCTCTTACAAATTTAGTATGGTTGTGTTTCAGCAGATACCAAAATTTGCTTGTTACTCTAGTGGAGCCACTAAACTCAAAGAAATAAAACTAATATTCATCGTCACTGTACATGTAATGCAATTAAAGCAATCCAAGTAACTACTACAATAAAACCAAAGTAAGATACTGAATTGCCAACAAATGGATAGATAGAATTAAAATTTAAAATTCAGCTGGTGTACTTCAGCTTCTTAAATTAATATTAATTCAAGCTTTTTTACTGAAACAGAACCTCTCAAACTCCTTTACAAGAAGTGCAGTTCATCAAATATTTCATTGTGCTAGATAATCAAAATCTACTATGCAAAACCACACTGTGCAGACAGGCACAGCTCATTACTGGAAGTCACCATCTTCATCTCCCTATCTTTAATTCTGAAAAGAAAAAAAAAATACAAAAAAAACCCCAAAACAAACAAAACAAACAAAACAAAACAAAAAACCAAACACAACAAAACAAAACAAAAAAAACCCTAACACCCTCCCCCCCCCCAAAAAAAATCCGCAGCAACAAAGCGGAAGGACCTTCTTATCTTTTTGAGCTATAATCTGATATTTCTCATATTTCTATACTTCTTATGGTTTGGGTATAATTCAGAGGCAGGAAAGTGAGAGAACAGATAAACTGGCTGCCTACACAGAGGAAAAGTAACACCTCAAGATTTAAGAGTTTGTAAATGGGTTCTGAAGAGGGTAGGACCCCACACTGTGTGAGTTTCTCCTCCCTCATCTTGAAAGGATCCCTCTGAAAAAGTAGGGACTCTGCAAAGAGGAAAAGCTCTCTACAGTCTGTGCTTTGCTTTACATTTTATATGGTTTGGAGCAACTTCAACAAATTCTGCCTAAAGAGCTCATCTATGTAGAAAAAGTGCCATAATGACGTTTCACTTTCAAAACTATTTTCTTTATGCTACTCACAACTCCACCTGAGAGCAAACTGTTGAAAATCAGTAAATTGCATGCTGTTCAGCCATGGAAAAGATATGAACAAAACCAGAAGCAAACACCAGTATTAGTAAAAGATAGTACAATGCAAATCATGACCTGTCTTACAAAGAAGTGTCCTGGCTTGAGTGAGAATAAAACTAATTCTGTTCAGTGATTTTACTTTTCAGCTCTCTTGTAACTGCACATTGTGAAGTAACTGCATATTTTTGCAGATGGTATCTGATTTTAGCAGCAGTAACACTAGATGTTTACATTTATTACCAAGGACTGGTGTGCAGAAAGGCTCCAACTCCTATAGAAATTAAGGTCACTGCTTTATCTTCTTCACCATTTGGGATACTGTGAAAGCAAGAGGTTGCTCCTCCTGAGAGAAGCAGACAGGACAAATGACCCTAAAATGACCAACAAGGGATTTATTTCATTCCATATACACCATATTCAGTATAAATCTGAGGGATGAGGGTAAAGTCCTTCTGCAGTGGTGGTATCTAACAAGGACTCTGTCAGTTCTTTTGCCTCTGATTTCAAGCCTTGTATTCCTGAATCCAGTTCCAAAATCCAGCTCCTTAATCCAGTACCCATCTGCTGCTGAGTCCAGTCTGGGATTTCCCCAGCACCTTCCCCACAGCATCACTGGTGACAGTGATTTAAATGCATGGAGGAAGCTGAGGGGTAGGGTGCAATATTGGTTGCGTATATATTTAATTCTATTGAGATTATTTTCATTAAAGAAGTTCTAATTTCCTTTTCTAATCTATCAGTCTCACTCCTTATTCCTTTCTCTTCCCCTTTGGGAAGGGAGATGAGTTAATAGCATCTGTCATGTGTCTAGTGGCCAGCAGAGCCCTAGCCCTTTGCAAGAAGAAAGGTCAAATCTGTCTTTAGCCGTGTGTAATTAACTTCAAATGGGATTTTATATTACATCTGTGGGAAGAATACAGTGCTGGAAAGCAAACACACTTACGTAGACTACAAGGCACAAACATGTCAGAGTTGATCACTGTTCCCATAGGTATTTGGTTTTCACCCAAATGACAAGCCTCATATAAAAATCTAGGCAGATAAACCAACATCCTCTTCACCCAATTTTTTGTTATTGTCTTATTAAAACATACGTTCTTTAAGATCAGATTAATTCAACTAGCAGTAAGCCAATGTATATGGGTTTTGTAAACTATTTAATAGAAAATGGTGACCACCACCTGATTACCTGTGAAAACTAATATAACTACTACTTGGATACAGTGAGGGACAGGAGTTAATCCTCTTAATCTTTTTATATTCCACCTATAGTCCTTCGCCTACGCACATGACTGTGACTGAAAATGCAGGGGGCTGTGATCGACCATATCACCCTACATGTTCTGCATGCTTCCAGGAGCTACCAGGAGTCCCAGGTCTCCAAGACCACAGATGAAGTCTGGAGGGACGAAGTTCTTGATGAGGCTTGGGTTAGAGTCCAAATGAGCAGACTGGTCATCTGCAAATCTATGGGCCCTGATGGGATACAACTACGAGTGATGAGGGAGATGGCAGAGGTTATTGCTAGACCACTCTCCATCATTTTGGAAAGGTCCTGGAGAACAGGAGAGGTGCC
>JANHGL010014377.1:57314-69431 GCA_024611195.1 Ceyx melanurus
TGGCAGTGTAGGGTTAATGACTGGACTTGATGATCTTGAAGGTCTCTTCCAGCCAAATCATTCTATGATTCTATGAAGAGGAAGTAAAATGAGAAAATTGGAATAGGCAAGACAAAAATTTGGAAAAATTCAAGAATTGTTAATAGAAAGACTGAAATGAAGAACTTGAGGGTTCCACATGACACCTCACTTGTTTATTTTAACCATAAGACATTTAAAAACACATTGGTCCGTCCCTCACTAAACTGTTCCTGTAGAAATTTTACCAAGGATTTACTTTAGTTAGAACATTGTCACTCAGCAGGTCCAGATGCCCCTTGTCAATGAGATTTTGAAGTATTGGCCAGGAAGTCATCCTGCCTTGTAACTCTTGAAATATCACCCACAAAATAGCAAAGGATAGGAAAGTGGTGAGGGAAATAGAATGCACACCAAGAGCTATGCAGTACAACATTTAAGGTGGCTCACTGCTGAGAGTCAGTGGTTTTGAGGAGCCAGGCATCTGCTGAGTGACTGATCATACAAAAAAAACCAACACAGCTTATAATCACTAACAGTTGTTTAAATAGTAAGCATTAAATTACACAGCCAAAAGTGCTCAGCACACAGCTGTCTTCCAAACAGGATCCTGGTGATACTGAGACTGGGGTAACAAACTGTTATCTTCACCCATGAGATAGAATAAAACTATAAAATTATTAGTGATAGTACTTGTAGGTGACACAAAAGCTGTGGACTGCTGAAGAAGATGTGATGCTGAAAAGTAATTAGAATAACCCGTAAACGAAAACAGTGAAGACTGTGCATCTGTGAAATGCAAGCTTGTGAAACAGTGAATGAACCCCCTCTGAAAAGCAATTATTTAAAGAAGTATTTGAGTTAAGGCAGATATCCATCTAAACCAGAACAGTGTTTAGATGTGTTACAGTGTTATAAAGTCTGTTGCACTTGCTCAAAAAGCTCAAAAGTCTGTTGCACTTGCTGACAACTACTTGACAGTAGTACCCCAAGCAGTTTTAAAAACAATTTCACAGCTGTGGTTATAGCAAGCGTTCAGTGTTCACATACATAAGTGTTCAGTTGTCATCATCCATAGTTCAGTGTAACAGTGTTGTAGTAACAATGTTGTAGAGTTGGAAAGGAGTTGAAAAACAGCTACAAAGAGTTGGCAGGGCTCACTAAGAGGGCTTTAAACTATGTTGAAGGAGGAAAGGGATAAAAACAGGCTTAACAGAGATGAGCCTGGAGTGCACACCAATGTTGGGGTGAAATCAATAGCCCAGCTGAAGTGAGACTACACCAGCACATGCAGCATGGGCAATAAACAGGATGAGCCAGAAGCCACTGTGCAGCAGGACAGCTATGACAGACTCCACTACAGAAATGAGGTGGCATGACTCTCATGACTGGAGTGCAGCAATGGATGGCTATTAAACTCTTCAGAAGGGACAGGCAGGGAAGAAGAGGTGGTGGGGTGGCTCTGCATGTTAGGGTGTATTTTGATTGGTCAACAGCTGTGATGATAAGGTCAAGCACTAATGGGTAAGGATGAGGGGAAAGGCCAAAAAGGCAGCTATGCTGTTGTGTGTGTGTTATAGACCTGCCAACCATGATGAAGGAACAGATAAAGCATGCTGCCTAGCAGAAGTCTCAAAATCACCAGCCCTTCCTCTTGCGGGAAACTTACTGGATGCCTGCTGGAAAAACAGAACTTCCAAGAAGAAACACTCTAGGAGATTCCTGGAGTGTGTGGAAAACAACCTCCTAACACAGCTGTTAAGATAGCATAACAGAGGAGGTGCCTCACTAGGCCTACTGTTTAGCCAGGACTGCTGGATGATGTGGTGGTTGGAGGCCATTTTGGGCTTAGCAACAATGAACAAGTACAGTTCTTGATCCTTGGTGAAGTAAGGAGGGGGGCAGCAGGACCACTATCATGAACTTCGGGAGGGCAGACTTTGGACTGTTCAGGACATTGGTTACAAGAGTCCATTGGGAGACAGTCTTTAAGGGCAAAGGGGTTCAGGAAGGCTGGACATTCTTCAAGATGGAAATTTAGAGGCACAGGAGCAGGCTGTCCACATGTGTTGCTAGGATGAACTGGTGGGGAAGAAGAGCAGCCTGGCTGAAAATTGAGCTTTTGGGAAAACCGAACCGAACCGAACCGAACCAAACCAAACCAAACCAAACCAAACCAACAACCTTTGGAACAATGGGCAGGCAATTCCAGAATTGTACAGGAATCTAGTTAGGCCATGCAGTTAGAACATAAGAAGGATCCAAGACCAGCTAGAACTCAATCTGGCCACTGTCTTAAGAGAAAATAAAAAAAGGTTTATATATATATATATATATATATATGCGCCAAGAAGAATCCCCACCCATTACTGGATGCAGAGAGGGGACATTGCTACCAAGAATGAGGAAAAGGCTGAGGTAATACCACCTTTGCCTCAGTCTTTAACAGTCAGACCAGTTAATCTCGGGATATTCATCCCCCTGAGCTGGAAGCCAAGAACAGGGCACAGAACAAGCAGGAGGAAGCAGTAAGTCACCTCCTGAAAGAACTGGACACTCACATGTCTATGGGGCCAGATGGGATCCACCCAAGAGTGCTGAGAGAGCTGGCATATGAGCATGCCAAGCCTCTGTCCAACATTTATCAGCAGTCCAGGTTAACAGGAGAGGTCCCAGATGACTGGAAGTTAGCCAAAGTGATACTAATCCAGTGACCCACCTAGTGGATGAGGGAGGTGCTGTGGATTTTGTCTACCTGGACTTTAGTAAGGTTTTTGACACTGTCTCCCAAATCATTCTGCTAGAGAAGCTGTGGTCCATGATTTAGACAGGTGTGCTCTTCTCTCAGGTTAAAAACTGGATGAATGGCTGAGCACAGAGAGTTTTGGTGAATGGAGTCAAATCCAGTTGGCAACAAGTCACAAGAGGTGTTCCCCAGGGCTCAGTTTCAGAAACAGTCCTAATTATCTTTTACCAGTTATCTGGATGAGGGGATAAAGGGCACCCTCAGTAAGTTTACAAGTGAGAAGGAGTGTTGATCTGCTAGAGGGTAGGTAGGATCTGTAGAGAGATCTAGACAGCTTCGATAGATAGGCCAAGGTCGGTGATATGATATTTAATAAGGCCAAATGTCAGGTCCTGCACCTTGCTCACAACCCCAAGAAACCTTAAAGACTTTGGGAAGAGTGTCTAGTAGGCTTCTGGGCAGGAAAGGATCTGTGGGTAGTGGTGGACAGCTGGCTGAACACGAGCCAGCAGCATGCACACTGCAAAAACTGTGCGTCCAACAGAAGGGAGGTGATTGTGCCCCTGCACTCAGCACTGGTGAGGCCACAGCTTGAGTGCTGAGTTCTGGGCATGACAGCATAAGAAAGACATTGAGGTGCTGAAGCAGGTCCTAAGAAGGGCAACAAAGCTGGTGAGGGGTCTGGAGAACCTGTCTTATGAGGCGCAGATAAGGAAAGTGGGATTGCTTGGCCTGGAGAAAAGGAATCTGAGGTGAGACCTTGTTGCTCTCTACAAGTCCCTGAAAGAAGGCTGAAAGGAGGCTGTAGTGAGGTGAGTGTTGGTCTCTTCTCCCAAGTAACTAGCGATAGGACAAGAGGAAATGGGCTAAGTTGTGCTAGGGCAGTTTAGACAGGAAATTAAAAAAAAAATTCTATACTGAAAGAGTGGTGAGGCACTGGAACATACTGTCCAGGGAGGTGAAGTCACCATCCCTGAAAGTGTTCAAAAAACTTGTAGATGTGGTACTTTGGGACACAGTTTAGTGATCATGGTTGTGCTGGGTTGTTGCTTAGACTTGATGCTTAGAAGTTTTTTCCAACCCAGATTATTCTATGATAGAAGAATGATTTAACAATTAGAAAATCCACCTTAAAGTTACAGATTTCAGATTTAACTATGAACCATCTAACCTGTGACACAAATGTCAGATACTGCTGTTTTCTTTTTGTCCTTTAAGTTGTTAAAAAAAATGTAATGTTCAAGAAAACAAATTGAAAACATGAGTAGTAGTTATGTGAGAAAACAAATTCCACAGTAACAAACAGATTATCAGACAGGTATTGGCATTTTGTGAAACTGGCATTTTGTAAAACAGCCATGTATTTTGGCTCAAAAATCACCCCATCCCCAAAAAAAGAGACCAAACAAACCCAACCAACACCCACGAAAGCAAACCCAAGAGCTACAGAGCACAGTAACATATTAATTGCACAATGTCACTTGATCCAAATTACAGTCAAGATTCATAGATCGAAATATTGTTAAAAAAAAAAAGTACTAAACCCATAAATAAACATAAGCCATAAATAAATAAACAGAGCCATAAGCCTGGCTCTGTTCTGACCATCTCCCAGAGTTTTGGCTCTCTATATGCAAAAAAAAAACAACTTGTAAAAGAATGGGAAGGTATTCAAAAATTGCATGTCACTACACAGAACTAGCTTGGTGTCATGTAAACAAGACAAGTAAAACGCACAAGCGTGGAAGGTGGTGACATGTTACCTTAGCTGTGGATTGTTCCAGAAAATATCATTACTCCTTAGAGACACAAACAAGTAAAATAAAAAGCAAAGGCATTACAAAGCACTGCTATGCTGGGTTACTTCTCTAAGCTATTCCAACATCAGAATGCCCTAATGGTGTGAGAAGTCATATATACAGTAACTCCACATAATTATGAATTAAAAAAAACCCACA
Source organism: Ceyx melanurus (assembly GCA_024611195.1). Classification (NCBI taxonomy): domain Eukaryota; kingdom Metazoa; phylum Chordata; class Aves; order Coraciiformes; family Alcedinidae; genus Ceyx; species Ceyx melanurus. Next base: position 62,037 of record JANHGL010014377.1, read on the forward strand.
ACAACCTTTTTTAGACAACAAAAGCCTTATGTTTCCTCCTGTTTCAGTGGATGTATATTATTTAAAGGGGGAACTCCACAGACAAGAAAATGCCATGTGAAGATTTACATACTGTGCTTCTTTACTACATGAAATTGTAGAACAAGTAAGTCTGTAAATCAAAAGCTTCAGCCAAAGCATTTTCTGGTAATAACCAAATGAAAACTGCACTAAATAATCAGCTTCACTAATAATAAAACTAAAATGGTTGTAAATTTAAAAAAAAAAAAAAAAAAAAATAGGCATAAGAATGCCATTTCCCAGAGAATGCTTATGCCAGAAATTTCTCCAAGGGAAAAAATTTAAATGAATACATATCAACTTCACTGCTCAGTGTCAGAAGTTTGCATTTGTCATTTGGTGTACAGCAACAATTAAGCTATTAGCAAATTCTGCTTGTGCTGTTTATCTAGTTTTGGTTCAAAGGCTAAAATCTTTAGAGATTATCTCAAGTCCAGTTCTTATCCCTAGCTTGATTTAATAATTAGTAGCGTGTACTACTCTGTTGTACAGCCAAACACAGAACAAAAACACAGTGAATCAGAATTAATTATTATCATGTCTTGCAGATAAGATGCAAGAATGAATGGAATTAAGTAAATAAAACCCAAGAGAACAAAAATTACTCTGGACAAAGAATGTTTCTAGATTCCTGTGATCACAGATGGTATTAAAAGCCAAAATTATTATAAGCCAAGCCATCTCTGAAAGTAAGCTATTACTGATGCTAACATCAAAATAAGACCAAACATGTTATTAGTCATTTTGGTCAAACTCAGTAATTCCAATGAATCTCAATTCTGTTTTTAAAAAATGCATTATTTTACATTTTTATGAAAGCAAGTGTAGTCTTAAATCATCCATTATGTCTTTCTACAAAATCAGCTGCCACACCAGGAGAAAGTCATCTAAGTGAAATCCATCTTTTCATGGATCAAATCAGTTTAAATGTTTATCATCTCCTTTGATTTGTTTACCATTTTAATGTTGAGATAAACAGAGATCACAAGGAAACTAAATACAGTACAAAAAAAAAAAAAAATCTCATGCTATTCTTCTCAACATTCTCTTCTCACCAAGAAAAATCTAAGTATGTTTAGATGCATTTTCAGGAGAAATAAATAAAAAATTGTTCCAACCAGCAATCAGGTTGGAAGGATGTATAACATCTTTAATCCCAGGACATTAATTATTACCTAAGCACTCTATTGGAATCACAAGAAGGTTTAGTTTGGAAGGGACCTTCAAAAGTGATCTAGTCTTACCCCTCTGCCCCAGAAACCTCAGTACAAGAAAGATATCGAGGTGCTGGAGTGGATGCAGAGGAGAGCAACGAAGCTGGTCAAGGGACTGGAGAATAGATCATATGAGGATCTTTTGAAGGAGTTAGGGTTGTTTAGTTTGAGGAAGAGGAGGCTGAGGAGAGACCCCATCACTCTCTACAACTACCTGAAGGGACATTGTGGAGAGGTTGGTGCTGGTATCTTTTCTCGGGTAATTAGTGACAGAACTAGAGGGAATGGCTTCAAGCTTAAACAAGGTAGGTTTAGACTACACACTAGGAAGAAGTTCTTCATGGAAAGAGTGGTGCAATATTGGAACAGGCTGCCCAGGGAGGTAGTTGAGTCGCCATCACTTGATGTGTTTAAACATCACTTGGATGTGGTGTTGGGAGATAAGGTCTAGCGGGGAACTCGCAAGTAGGGTTAATGGTTGGACATGATGATCCCAAGGGTCTTTTCCAACCTGAATGATTCTGTGATTCTTTAAGACATCTTCCCTTAAATCAGGTTGCTCAAAACCTTGTCCAGTCTGACCTTGAACACTTCCAGAGATTAAATATCCACAGCTTCTCCTGACAACCAGTTCCAGTGCTTCATAACCCTCACCATAAAAAATGGCCAAACTATATCTCCCCTCTTTCATTTTAAAGACAGTGTCCCTTTTCCTGTCACTACAGACTCTGGTAAAAACTCTTTCTTAGAAGCTCCCTTTATTTATTAAAGTGCCACTGTAAAGTCTCTCTGGAACCTTCTCCAGTGTAAAGAACTACAATCTCTCTCAGCTTTTTTTTCTTCTCAGGAGAGCATGTTCCAGCCTTCTGAGCATTTTTTTTGGCCCTCCTTTGAACCCACTCCAATAGGTTCATATCTTTCCTGTGCTGAGGACTCCATAAATCCTTGGACAACATAATCCATGTGGTGCCCCACAGAAGCAGAGACGCAGAATCACCTCCCTTTACTGGCCAGATACACTTCTTTTCATGCAGACCAGCATACAGTTGGCTTTCTGGGATGTGAGTGAACATTGCTCACTCATGCCCACCTTTTCATCAACCTCGAGGCCTTCTCCACAGGGCTGCTCTAAATCTATTCACCGCCCAGCCCAGACTGATGTTGGGGAATGCCCTAATCCAGAAGCAATGCACCCAGGGCCCTGCATTCGGCCTCATTGGACTTCATGAGGTTCAGACAAGCACAATCCTCAAGCCTGTCAAGATTGCCCTGGATGGTATCACTTCCCTCAAACACACCCACCACTCAGCTTGCTATTATCTGGATCTGCTGAGGGTGCAACTCCATCACACTAAAACATAATCACAATACTGAACAATATGATCCCTCGAGGGACACCATTCATTACTGTTTCCACTTGGACATGACTCCTTCACAGGCTACCAGTAGATTAGCTGGGCACAATCTGCCCCTTATGAAGAAATGTTGTGTGACACACCTTCCAAAAGGATCTGCTTCATGAGCTCAAGGCTAGGGCTAAGTTTTAGATTGAGTTCTACCATGGCCAAGTATGTTTCCCATCTTGAAGGATTAAAAAAAAATAAATGTTTAACATATTGCAACTGTTTCTCATGGGGGATTTACACTAAATCCTTTTGGCATGACATGCAACACCTATAACTTCCCAGATTAACACAGACACCCCGCCAAAATCTCTTAAAAGACTACTTGATGGCTTAGGGAAAACAATAATGAGATAAAGGGACTTTGATCTCTAAATCTCTTTCAGTAATGGGCCAGGTCAGCAGTGTTCAGAAGTCCATCAGAAAACTGCTTGGTGGCCAGCGATCTGAGATAAGCTACCTATCTTGTCACTGGTAATGATGGCACTCATAATAAGAGATGGCAGCATTAGGATAGGACAGATTAAATTGGCATGAAGACTGTCACCCCTTTTTGGAAATATCTGTAAGTGTTGGGTTCAAACAATCATGAAATAAAAAATGAAAAAGAGGAAAAAGGAACTTAAAAATGCATTTGACTAGCTTTTGCTAAAACCATGTGTTTTATTCTTTAGGCTATCTTCCCAGCATAACCATACAGTGTCTCAGTTTCCAGGCTACTATTATTTCCTCTTTGACAAACGAAGAAGTAGAAATCAGAAGTACTGTAAGAATCACTATTTTCTCTACTGAAAGATCAACTGAGTTAAAGCAAATTATTCTTGTAACAAAGGAGTATTTTTGGGGTGTGTCTTTTGGTTGTTTTGTTAGTTTGTTTTATATTTTAGATTGTTCCTTTTTGCAAGCTACTTTTGAAAAGTTTTCATTATCAATATAAATGCTGATTTCAATGCCATCCAGATAACACACTCCAAAAGGGCAAAAGTCAAATCATTCAAGTACATTCTTCCTACAGAAGAACCTGCTGAAGATACATAAACAATGCCTTTAGTTTTCAGTATTTAATTTCCATTGCTTTACTGCTCTAGTCCGTGAGATGAAGTGGCACATATGATGCTTAGTAAAGCCAGTATCAGAGTCAAATAAATGTTCCATACTTGATCCTCAGTTTCCCAAGCCTGATCAGTTCCTAAAAGCACATGGAATGATGGCATCTTTCCCAACTTCTATGTGTTTTTTTTTTGCGGCCTTATAAGTTAGCAGTTGCTGCTACAGAAACCTTCTGTTTGACTTTCTGGCTGACTCTATTCACCCAGAAATGTGGGCTTGAACAGCTTTCAGCATTCTTTTCCAACATTCCCTAATAAAACCAAGATAATTAACACTGAAGAGTAAAGAGTTAAAAACTCTCCTGTGACGTGTTCATAGAACAAGGAGAGGAAAGCAATTTTCCTTAACTTACAGAAATGTTATTACTCAGTAAAAGGATTCTGGCCAAATATTATCTTGTTTCTTTTAAGCTTGCATCTATCTAGTAGAGCAACCACCCAAGGACCAAGGAGTGGTACGCTGGCAGGCAGCAAGGATATAGCTCAAGTACAGTGACAGACATGCTAACCAGACCAGGTGCTAATGTACATTCAGTACCATTAGATAAAATACTGTGAAATCAAATACCATTTTTTCCCCAATAACAGATTTCAAGTATTTTTTATTACACAGTACCTCAGTTCAGAAAACCATGATCAAGAAGGGGGTTTCTTTGGGCTGATTTAACAGATGTATCGGAACTAAACCAATAATTTCTAAACTCTTGATTCATGTTTGCTGAATCTGTAAAAGTTTTTGTTTCCATCACATTCATTTTCACCAAACTCCTACAGAACAGTAAACCTAAGTTCTTACTTTTTATTTAATGCGAAGCTAGCTAACCCAATCTGGAGATAAAATACTTCTGATACATACCTAGTGATGCTTACCAACAAGATCAGAGCTGTATTTTCAATTAGCTTCCAAAGAGTTAAGGATCTAACTGCACTGATCTCTTCAGAGAATAGAAGATTTTATGGGAAGTGATGGAAGGAAAAAAAAAAAAAAACTTAAAAAAGTTATTCAAATGTTGACTCTCCAGTTTCCCTTGGGGAAAACAAAGTCCTCCTTCAACAGACTTTTGACAGCCTGGGTTGACTCACAAAGTGTTTTGAGAAGGACCACCATGACATTTTCCCAGATACAAAACAAAAGGCACTGATAATCAATGAGGACAGGACCTTGGGTAGACATTTATTTCACCTATTTGCTCTGACACCAGACTCAGACCCATGCACTAGACAAAACCATCTAGTCCCATTCCTAACAAATGCTTCTTGCACACACAGAACAGGTCAATCTAATTTACAAATAACATAGCTCTGAAATGAAGGCATTGATACACAGATCAGCTGTGCTGAGGCAACAGTGATACAGCCCCTGCCTCTTCATTTTACTGAATCACAAGGGTTTTCCACTTCCAGAAACTTTCTGATGTACTGTTGCTTTACTGAAGCTATGCATATATTGCACACCTCCTCCTCTTCAGAGACAGACAAGCTGAACAGCCACAGTGGGGCTTGCCTAAACTTTATCATTCATATCAGTAATTTCCTGGATGATTCTGCCTGAACAGATCAACAAAGGAGGACTCTTGTTTGGTGGGGTTTATTTTTGTTCCAGGAATAGCCACACCACCTTCTCAAATGCAGGATGAAATCAACAATAGCATTTTTCTCTTGGCAACCACATCTGCACAAGGGTTCTGGGATAAAAATCTACAGTACAGTTAAACACTAAGCATAGTGTGCATATTAAATAGTTTGATTAGATTATTCCATGCCATTTGTCCTTTGAAAACTCACGAAGGACAAAAATTGTAGATAACCACCCTTCAGTTTAGATTCTGTATCAACATTACTTATTGGAGGAACAATGTGCTTTGAGAACATTTAAGATTTAATCTTCAATTTACCTTGAAAAAAAATGTTTGTGCTGTTCCTGGAACTCTCCCAGTAATTTTAAAATCTCTTATCTTCCAAAACTGTGGTATCTCTCAGATTGACGCTGTCCAGTGTTAACGAATGTCACAGAGTTAGTAGCTGAAGCCTACTGCATGTTTCCTTCTTTGATACTAGGAACAGTGCATATATGGCTTTCTAGTGTTGCCTACATTCCAATTCTGCCTTGGTTTTCTACTGCTTTCCTGCTTTTTGTTCCAGTACAAGGTTTTGCAATTAAATAAAGGGTGAATGCTGAAAAGCTTCCACAGTTTTATTAGTAGCATAGTAGCATTTGAGTGCAAGAACAGATTTTTACTGAGTCTTGTACCATTCAGCAAGACAAGAACTAATGCTTGGTGTTTACAGCATTCTATTACTGCAACTAAGCTCATTACCACTAATCACAGATCTACTGTATAAAGTTAATGCACAACTTCCTAGGATTAATTTTTCAGAGACCATCATTATATTTCAAAAGAAATACTTTCCCCTATGAAATTGTCATTGCCATTATACAACAACAACAATTTGAAGCTGATAAAACATTTCTTAACTTTGCAGCATACACTCAACTGCCCATTCTTAAAAGACTGGTTTGTTAATTTAATATAGAAATTTTGAGTCACTTGGCTCTCTGACTTATTAATAAAATTAAACTAGTCAGAATTCTTTGGCTATTCAGGTCCTTAGGCAGTTGATAATAACTCCAGTAAGTGTAGATCACTTCTAAAGAAATAAAACAAAAATAGCAACAAGCCCCTTTTAATAGCTGCAAACAAAATATCCCTTCATGATGCACTAAAAACATAACTGTGTTCTTAAATAGGTTCTAAATATATGTCCTTCATGTGGTATTACACTGAACCCCAGATGATTTATTTTTTTTTAGGAAAACACAAAAGTATTTTTATTTATGAACATATATGTCTACATAAGAATATATGTCATTTTGCATCCAGAATGAAATTACATTTCTTTAGAAACAGATTCTTTTCTACTAATCTAGTTACAACATATATCAACATCTATGTTAGCTATTTGTTCTTTTTACAGTTGTTAATAGGTACTGTTGTAAACACCTAAAATTATTCAAAAGCATTCAGTGTAATACAGACTGACAAAAATGAAAGTTAGATTAAAAATAAGGAAGATTGGTTGTTTCTCTACCTGAAGAGTAAGTTGTATAAAACCAATGTACTCCATGTTGGCTTAACAGGCCCAGTTCAACTATCTATAAAAAGTCCACGTCTTTGCTAATTCACCAAGTTCTGCATGTAAATTATTATTCAGCTGACACAAGTGTAAGATAATAAATACATATACCCTGCATGTTTGTTGGATATTCATCTTGTGTTCAAAAATGTCTTTCCATGTAAGACTGATTGTCATTCACACTTATTTCCAGTGGCTTCTCTTCCTCCTGTTTCCTGTGTCAATCCATAAATAATAAAAGGACACTCAGGCAACTTTCTTCCCTGGCACATCTGCTATCTCAAACATAAGAAACATCTGCCCTTTACAAAAAAAACCAAAACCAAACAAAACAACAATGAAAAAAAACAAACCCCAACCAAACCAAAACACAAACGATCACGTTTCACAAATGACAGTATCAACATATATGCCACAAAACAACACACACTGTCACATACCTGCAAGAACTTAACTTGGATGAGGTTCATAGAC